>OX596258.1:9073493-9325316 GCA_951394255.1 Polyploca ridens
GAATTGATTATTGTCATACTAAAAATATTAAAAGAAAAAATATTATAAAAAAAAAATTGGTACCTATTTCTATTTAAAATATTGACGCCTGATGATTGTAGAGTATTGAGAAGTCGTAATGTAATTTCTTTAAATTTTTCATATATCATCCCTCAAGAGGAAATTCACAAATTTATAGGAATCTTATACATAGCATTACTACACAAAATGGATAGGTACTACAAACCTCATAAATAGGCAGGCAGATCGTGTCGATGAACTTGACTTGCATTGCCGGTAGCTCGTCTTCTTTATCTCTGTTCATTATGTCCTGTAATGAAAGACAAATATTATTAACTATATCGTAAAACCTATTAAAAATATCGGAACAAAATATAATCATAACCTGTGAATTTGACCTTGAAGGTAAGCCGAAACATTTTTAAAAGAAGTTGTTACTCTCAGTCAAGTGAGTAAGAATTTTTGTTTAAATTGTGTTTACTGCTTGACTACAATCCCACAATGGTAAGGGATGATGTGGCCGAAGGTGGTAATCACAAGCACACAAAGCCTAGAAGGAACTGGCTCTCAAGTGCAGCTCTCGGAACACACCGATAGGTGCCTGGCAATAAATTTTCAACTTGAGGGGTGATTCACCGAAAGCTCAAGCTCATTGTAGAATTTGAACCCGGTGCCTTCGTCTTGGTATCGGACGTCACTACCATTTACCGAACTAGCCAATCAAAGCGCAAGTGTCCTCGACTGAGCCAATCAGAGTGAACTGTCGGCGGTGGTACATTGGTGGGATAAATTTCACAAAAAATGAACGTCATTGCGGTTCGCTGGGTAAATTGTTCGATGCTCCTACTTCGTTCCCAGTATAGATGTATGGTAGGTAGGTAGGTAGGTGGGGTGGGGGTATGGTACTGACAATGGGCGTCAGGTTGAGGTTGTGCCTCTCGAGGTCGCCCTGTCGGAAGAACTCGCCGGCGACGAGCGCGGCGACGCGGCGCTCGACGGGCCACGGCTTGGTGATGGCGGCGAGGTCGCACGCCGTCATCAGCATGGCGCGCAGCAGCCCGCGCCGCTCCGCGCACGCGCCCCACGCGCCCGACACGCACCGCTCGCTGCTCACCAGCGAGATGAACGCGACGCGCTTGCTGGAAACCGTTACCACGTATTATAACAACACGCTCCACTTTTTGGCGGCAACTTGCAAAGTGACGTTACGTTTTCATTTTTATTTTCATAAATTCGTGTATTTTGAGTTTTATTGCATATTGGCCCTGATTCTGTTGTTCACAACTAAACTAATTTTAATCTCACTATGTCTCTTTCTAACAAAGAACATAAGAAAAGGATGTAAGAAATTTAGTCCTGTCAAATTAGTCCAATACTTGTTTTCAATATAAATTTAGTCGCCATCTATCGCAGTTACGCCTAAATACACGCAAAATAAGACGGCAAAGATTAATTTGACAACTTAAAATATGTTCTATCCTTATTCAATAATGTTTGTAAGAAAGAGATGAGATGTGACTAAAATTAGTTTAGTGCGATTTACAACAGAATCGACACCATTATCGGTGGTCTTTTATCCGATAAACTACGGTAACTGCCTATCATCAGGCGCGCCGTATGCTTGTTTGCCAACTTATGCCCGGTTTCAATAAACAAAAACGAATCGTTTTGCTTACCAATGGTAGGTTTTTTTATTGCCAAACTGGGCATATAGATCATTTCGTAAACTAATTTTACCTGTGATAGCTACTTCCATATAGGAGGGTCTGCTATGCAAAGCTTTGAGGTCTTTGCTTCATTATTAGTAAAGATATAAGAGTCTTAATTTTAATAAATCTTAACCGATACCGGTCCGTAAATTATTGAAATCGGGCCTTAGTGGTATAACAAAAGAATATCCTGGGACATTCCTCACACACGGTTATCTGATCCCAAACTAATCAGAACTAGTACAGTTATCTGGTTTCCATACTAGTACTATGGAAACTGGTATAATACATATACTTACTCTACTTTTTGTTTGTAAATACATACTTAATATACATAATTACACTCAGACTCAGGACATACTGACATGTTCATACACAAAAATGCATGTCCTGTGTGGCAATCGAACGCACCACCTGCGACGATAGGTGGACCTTACCAACCGCGCCAACTGGCCCGACAATGAAAATTAATTATTTGAACACCAAGGTTATAACCGCTTACCATCCGGCGGGCCCCATGGATTTTTACCGAGTAGGTGTTATAAAAAAAAAGTTCGTCATTAAGGCCTATATTGTACGAGATCGATCCTCAAGAATAGATCGTCTTAATCGAAAATATGCTTAATAACATTGAAGCAAGTAAATTAGTAAAAAACATAAGAAAGGTATGATTGAGATTCTTATTTTTCATATTAACTCATAACAAAGTCAACATCTATGCCACAATATAACATATATTTTTAAATGTTTGTGGCCCCATATTTGTATCTACGGTTTCACACGGCTCGATACCAAAAATATATTGTTGCACTTTATAAATATTTTCCTTCGTGGAGTTTATATTTATATTACTTTCTTAAACATGCTCTAATTTAAGACAAAGAACTAAACTAACCTGAAATAAACAGCCAAATCGGTGGATAAGATAGCGTCTTCAAGAACTTTCACTACCTTCTCGTAATCGTCCGATGAGAGATTCACCAGTATTTGATTTCCGGGCGAATTGAGGATCATCAGGCACTGATCGAAGTGGTGATGCTCCATCGTCGACGTTGAATAAAGCTGTGCCAATGGTGATGATGCCCTTAAATAACAAAACACCTTTAGTAATGAAAAATCATAAAGGTCGAGCAATTTTTGTTCAAAGCCAGTTTAGGCCATAGGAACTATCCTACGAAGGTCTTTACTAAAGTTACGACCAGGAAGTCTGCCTACAGCAGAGAAACTCAGCAAGGAAACATTTATTAAATAGTAGCTGTACCCCGCGGTTTCACCCGCGTTCCCGGGATAATTAGTAGCCTATGTCCTTTTCCATACCATAGGCTACAAAAAAATAAACAAACTCACTTTCGCATTTATAATATTAGTTAGAATAAAATTAGTATCCTATATAGATTTTTCGGCCAACTGACAATTATATTACTTACCAATTATAAAAATACCTAAGCTTATAGGGTTAAATTGATTATTTATAAATAGGTTACGTTGAATAGCTTACTTGATTTGAAAAGAGTTATTGGTCCCTCGGTGATCAAGGTCGTGACACAAGCAGCCGATAATTAAAGCCAAGCATTCTAGTTCTCCAAATATTTTCCACCATTGAGTCTCCTGGAACAAAATAATTCTAAAATTGTAATGACAAACTTAAAAAAAATTAAGAGAAGCAAAACATGATTGCTGATACAAAAAGCGTGCTATAAGAGGACATTGCCGCTATGCTGTCTACGAGGGTTTGATATTTTATAATGATTGCTATCTCAACTGTCATGGGGAGAGCGCGGGCGCCTGAGTGTGATGGCAATAGTTTTAGGTATTTATTTTTAGGTTTCGCAGTCTTTCTTTAATTCTTAATGGGAATCTTTACAACAGGTTATCAGAGTTATTGGACAGTTCTAACTAATTTTCATTGAGTTTTATTCGTTGATATCCCAAATAAGAATAAACTTAGTTTTTTTATGGAGCTGGCTCGCGGTAATGTCCTCTTAATTTTAATGATAGTGTAGGTAGAACTACATTTGGAGATGAATACATTACTTTATTGATTAATAATAAGCCGAATATATATCAATCACTATCATCCTAATATATACAAAATTGTCAAAGATAAAAAAATGCAGCGTAGATCAATAAATATCGATTACAAAATGATTAAAACAATAATGATTGATTTTCAAAAAAAACATAAAAAAGGCTACGGATATTTGTTGCAATCATAAAAATATCGGAATAAAAATATACAGCAAAAGTACAACTAGGTAAGTGACTTAGAGAAGCAAGAAGTTATTCTAATAACAAGTTTTGTTAATGCAAACTCTTCCTCGTATTTCTTCTAGTCACTTCTAAAACATTCTATGAAGTTATAGAGATTTTCTTGTTGCTCTTTTCTGTTAGTATGTTGTACTAGTTTCTGCCCGCGGTTTCACTCGCGTTCCCGGAGTGAAAGTAACCTATGCCCTACTATAGGACCTATTGTAACTTTACATAGGTATCAAATTCAACCATTACGAAGATAATTGGGAACAAATATACACACACACACTCGAACTTTCGCATTCAAATTAAAGTAGAATGCTATTAGAATTTTCTTGATTCTCGTAGCGTGTTACAGTACTAAAGAAGTTTTAAACGTAGTAGTGACGAATATTTATAGGCGATGCGTAGAAGTTAGTGGGCGTTAATCGAGCGCGTAAACAAAACTTTATTTACGCTTTTGACAGTGAATGTAGGCTGATAAGATGTTTGTGGCCAGTCCTCATTAGTTCTTATGGCAGGATTCCAAGACTTTTCGATGTGAGCGCTCGAACCTTCGTTGTTCAAGGATCGGTGGCGCTGCAAAGGCCTCTTACATTTGAGA
This sequence comes from Polyploca ridens, assembly GCA_951394255.1. NCBI lineage: Eukaryota > Metazoa > Arthropoda > Insecta > Lepidoptera > Drepanidae > Polyploca > Polyploca ridens. The sequence continues at coordinate 9,078,057 of OX596258.1, forward strand.
TTATTATGCCTCCAATATTCCATAATTAATTATTAAAATGATGAACAAGTAGTAGGTTTCATTTAATGAATCATGTTCCGGCTCAAACTTTCATGTATTGCAGTTGCAATTCGATGTATCGCCAGTTGATTGCCATATCTTCTCGCAAGGCGCTCTTGTTATTATTTTTTATAAAAACTCACGTCATCTTTTCATTATTCCTAGCTAGCGTTAGGCGCATTGGTATCGAAAATATTATTATATCTGTTTACAGAAAATTATTGAGTTTTATTGGCTCCAATGTATTCTAGAAGATACAAATCACAATAATAGATAAAAATATAGGTTAATCGACGATAACAATTTAAAGTCTCTCACAACTGGCAAAAAATTGGCTGCGCATTCAACAGGCATCCTTATTGGCGGTTCCTGAATTTCGGTTTGCGGGGAGCTTAGGATCTTGACCCAACTGAGGGTAGCCTTTATCAGGAGAGGACCCAGATGCTTTTGGGGGTCTTCAGCCTCTTAGCCTCTCCCCTTGGAACTACTAATGTTACTTATAGTTATTTCCTCCTTTCAGATTACTGATTTATAACACTTACCGTCAATATAGCGAACATCATCTGCGCGACGTTGAAGGCATGCCTCCAGTTGTGATAGGTTACATTCCGGTAGTTCTTCTTGACGCTGAGCAGCCACCGGCAGAGCACCGCGTAGTCGATGTGGAACCGTTCCACGAAGTCGAGGTCCAGGAACATGCGCAGGCAGGCGGTCAGCGTCTCGTCGTCCGACATATCGATGTCGTCGAACGCCAGCTCGTGGAGGCTGAAGTGGACCGAGGAGGGTATCCTTAGCGTCTGAAACAAATTATTGGTCAATTTATAAGACAATTTGTAATAGTACAGGTCGGTTTGCTAAAGTTCAACGTTGCGTTTGTATAGTGTCTGTAAATAAGCGCTCGACGTGACGTCGCACTGCATGTGCACCATGAAGTCTATCCGTCTCTCTCGCGCGCGGTCATAAGCGTATGAGTACTTACGAAGGAGACAGTTATTGTTTTGCTTTTGCTACTGCTCATAAATATATTGTAAAATAGTCCCGTAAACTTATAATATACTTAAACTAAACCGTTTGTATTTATTTTTAGGGTTCTGGACCTTTAAAGGAAAGACTGAACATTTATAAGACCACTCTGGTGGTATTTTTTCGAAAACTAAGCAACTTAGAAACTTGAAATTTGGCATGATGATATTTTCTAATCAGATTTACCCTATAGACTTTTTAACATCTAAGCGTAATCACTAAATAAAAAAATACGAAGTAATATCTCTACTAGATATTACTAAGGGATAAGAAAAGACTGGAGGCCTTTGAAATCGCCATCGACGGGGAGTCCATCCTCACACACTGAAACCAGAATTGTTTCGAACTGTGCGGACTAAAAGGAGTTTTCTTCCGCGGACGCTTGGGCTGTAGAATGAGCTCCCTGCCGTGTTTTTCCCAATGGAGTACAGCGTGGGGTTCTTCAAAAAGGGTGTGAAGACATTTCTGCAGGGTCGGCAACGCGCTAGTGATACCCCTGGTGTTGCAAGCGTCCATAGGCTACGGTAACCGCTTAACATCAGGCGGGCCGTATGTTTGTTTGCCACTTAGTAGTATAAAAAAAAAGAAATGTGGTGTTGGAAGAGAATGGAGAGGATTAGCTGGACTGAGAGGGTGACGAATGAGGAAGTATTGAGTCGAGTAAAAGAGAAAAGGAACATGGAAAGATGTTTGGCCATCTTATACGACATGACTTTATTAAAAACATAATAGAAGGAAAGATTGAGGGAAAGCCAGGAAGAGCAAGACCAAGAATAAGTAACATAGTTCAAGTGAAGGCAAAAATAGACGTCGTGTCGTATAAGGAGGTGCAAAATGTTGCTAATGATAGAGCAGAATCGAAGAAGCTACTACCGACAAGAGCAGAGCTCTTAAATATAGAAGAAGAATCTCTACTTTACGATAAGCTAAACTACTATCGCAAAACGGCCGTAATGGTGCATCCACGCTGCAGTTATCTTTTGTGGTGCAATACTGCGCAACGCGGTAAGATTAGGTAACTGATCTAATAATACCGTGATGCACAGTGTTGCTGCACTGTTGCTCCACAAAAGTTAACTGCGGTGTGGATGCACCTTAACATGCACAAAATTTCACTTACTAAGTATAAGTAAGTGAGGCAAACGTGTTAATTTAGAGCAAGTTCCATCACATTACAATTGAAGTTTGTTGATTATATTGTTGTTCGGGACATTTCGGGCGCGTACGGAACTTGGTACAGAATAATAAAGGGCACAAGGGTATATAAATTGAGTTGTGAACTTACTCGTAGCCGCTGTGCGTCGTCTAATGAAGCGGACGCGTGGTAACTTAATACCTGAAACGTGAAGATCAATTAGTATTCGATACGAGTCTTTCCTACTGAAAAGTTCTACGTGAGGTTCTCATTGTATGGAAAGTTCAAATTAAAAAAGTAAGATTTAAAAGTATCTTGGATACTACTTGTAATAGTATTAACTATAATAAAAGGTAATTTCAGTGCTTGAACTAGTTTTGCTTTCCATTTAATTTAAATACAATGATTTTAATAATTATAAAAAATAAAGAAAAAGCCTTAAATTCAAAATACATGTCTTACAATATGTCACAGTTTAAATAAAACAGCATCCAAATGATACTCACATCAAGCGTAACACTCTGCTTTGCCATAGCGGTGATCGCCTTCTCGTACATATGCGTGTTGTGAATGCCCATCCCACAGAATATCGCAAACGCTTCCACAAAGTTCTCATCGTTTTTTGTGAATAACAGTTCATCGAATTTGTTGACGAGCTGGAATAAAAAAAAAAAACAGTTTAATTTTATCGATAACGATTCCTATTCTAAGATAATCACTGTAGTTTGTGATGCAGTTGTCTACTGCTAAACTGGCTACTGTGACGTTTCTTACATCGCGGATTTCGGGTTGAATGTCGTTCGAGTATTTTTATAGGAATAGTGAAATAGTCAATAAGTTAATAGGATCCAGAGCTTGAAGAGCTCCAAATGATTCTATATAAAAAATTGCACAATTAAAATACATTATTCTGATAATACCTAACTATCATGGAATCAACTAAAGAATATTTGCGTAAATACGCTAGAAAATGGCATATTTTTCTCCCCTCTCGTAACGTTATCAAGAATTAAATAAACAGTAATCCATTCGTTCAATTTTATTCCTTGTCATTAGCTATAAAGTATTGTTCGCGATCTAGTTCTCTTTAAGATTTTCCCATTTTTTTTAATTTATTTAGGTGCAAGACCCAACAGTTCCAGATGATTAGAAAAACTGTTTTACTATTCAAGATACAGAAAAACTACTGAATGATCATCTAATTTTATATTATAGAAATAATTTAGAGCATGGTAGGTATGTAATTAATAATATTTCAATTTGATGCACTAAAAGTTTATGGCGATGCGTATACTCTGCCAGAGCTATGTCTATTCATGGTTCGAGACGTCATAAAGCTTTGCATCAGTATGCTGTACGAGTATGGGCATCTGAAGAATACAGCTTTTATTGCTGTAACTCGTACTCATAAAAACATAATGATGCTTTAAAATAAATACTAACTAGAAATAAAGGGAAAATCCTTGAAAGACTTTCATTAGTGAAACTAACAGACACATTAATTAACATATATAGAATGCTTTCATCTCAATCCCTAAGGTCATAATCCTTTTGCCAGTTCACCAGATAGCTGCAACAACAGCTAAATAATAGAATAATGTTTAGTCTTTAAAGTTCTGCAATTTATTCATAAAAATATCCACGTTGCTTCTTAAAATATATATTCAGAGTAATAGAGAGATATTTTTGTTCGAAGGGAAGCAAACTATTCCATAATTGGCCCACTTCAACTAACTCTAATACTCAAAGTGTTGTTCTAATGAGATTAAGAAAACCAATTCAAAGTTAGCTTTGAAACCTTGTCCGCGGGCTGTAAAGAACTTTGAAAATCCATTATCACAAATTGGTTTAAGTGCTTGAAGTCAAATAGATATCACTTAATTATAATATGTAACGTTTTCAAACTAAATCCTTTCCAAAAATATTTTAAATAAAGGTTTTAAACTAATTTTATCATGAAATAAAGTCGCAGCGAACAGTTTGCATAAATAAATAGTAAATCAAACAAAAGCTTTACGTATCAAAGTGTTCAGAAACATTAAATTAAAACTGTTCACTGAAATTTCAACGTTAGCTTAAAACGAGCCATAATAATACGTTTTGCTTATTTAAAATTATCTTCAGTTGAAATTGAACAACACAAAACTGTTGTTGAAAATAAAAACAATAGCTGAACCTGTCAGAGAAAGTTTGTGTCGCAATGCGCTACGTTTTTTGTTTGAAAGTTTGCGCATTCATTTAAATTAACATAAAATTGCTCTGCGTTTTTTTAATCCCTGATATCTCTCCCGGCGATTTTACATCATTTTTTATGATTTTTTTAAATTTCACTTTTTGTTTTTATTATTTTGGGTAATTTTATACCAAACAATAACTCAATATGGATAAATGCAAAAAAGCCTCAGTGGCGTGCATTCATCATCATCCTACAACGTCCCACACTGCTGAGCACAGGTCTCCTTTCACAAACGAGGGTGAAGGGGATTACTAAATAATGATATACTATAATTGAATCAAAATAGTTTAATTGAATCTTATGAGGTAGGCACTGCTTAATTGCCTATATGCAACGCACGCTTGCATATAGAGGTGTGTGCAATAATAAAATATTCATAAATTACCTCACTACTCAATAGTTAAGTACTTCTATATAATTTCTAAGAATTTGATCGAATATCTTTTCAATAACAAGATTGACTGAGCAATATTTTGCCTAATAATCTTTACAAGTACCTAAGTATTATATTTTCCTTCAACCTCCCAATAAAATATGATAAGGGTTGACAGTTACTTCCGATAGACTTAATTGGTTCTGGCAAGGGAACCGATATGATATCGATAAGGATCTTAACGTCAACCCTAGATTAACTTTTCGAGATCGTTTTAACGATGAACCCGATTACCTAATTGTAATCACCCATCCATAATATTCAGAGCAATGAGCCATTTTTGTATCGCTCAATATTATATTTTATATTTTTAATATTGTGTGTCAAATGTTTAAACTACCGTAGGTTTAATATATTAGCTTCTATTAATTACACTAGTTACAAACTAATATGATCTAAGATGAAAACTTATTTGACATGTGCGGTTATTTTATAACAAACAGTAAACTTTTCGACAAAAAAACCTAAATGCGTTACATTTTTAAATACATTATACGAGTGTGTAAAGCAAAGGAAGATAATTAGTCAGGCAATACACGCTGCCGTGCGTAAGCCTTGTCCTTTTGTTGCTCGCAAATGTACGAAGCGAGTAATGTGCGTATGTGAGTAATGTATTCTCGCCACTGTCGCAAACGACCGCAATGCGCTACTGTTTTTATCACAATCGTAGCTCATTTGAATTTTTCATTAATCCCACTCCGAGGCCAACTTTTCGAATCGCACGTTTCCCGCGTAACTTACTCAATGTCATCCTTTTGTGCTCTTACACTTTTTTGGCACAATTTCGACCGTTTTCTAAAAGTACCAAACAATAGTTTTATCTTTAGCAATTTAATTTTAAACTCACCTGAATGACACCGATAATCCTTCCCTCTGAATTTTTAATGGACATGCAAAGTATTGTGTTGTGTTTGAAGCCGGTGCCGTCGTCGACCGACGGATCAAAACGGGCGTCTAAATACGCATCCGCTATGTTCACAGTCTGAAAATGAATATAAAAGTTTATGTTTAACAGTCACCCTATTAAATATTCAGCGAAGAGTGGCATTCGCTCAACTTCACGCCCCAATAAATGAAATTAGTCTGTCACATAACTTTGTATAAAATCGTTAATGATTCAGACAAAGAGAAATTAGCAAAGAGCGTAATTAGACGAACTTTAGAATTGTTGCATTTCTTTAGACAATTAAAACTATTCAGAAATTCAACTTACTAAGAATTTGTAAAAGAATAAATCTTTCGCAACGCAATCACTTCTAATTACTTACCTATTTCATTACATACCTATATCAAATGGTTTTAAGTTATTTTTCATCTCATAAATAAGATATCTTAAAGCCATGTATTCACTGAGAAACATTTGTGTATAAACACTGTTTCAGAAACAAAATCTACGTGTTTCATAAACAAATTAATATGTTTCTGTAACATGTGAAACTGTTGCGGTAAACACTACGTGTTTCTAGCATGTTTCTGTGTTCCCCGATAGAATTAGAGAGCACCGAAACAAATCAGTTTCACAACAGCTGTATACAAGTCTGGACGTGTGTTTCAGTTATTTATAAACATGGCGGTAGTGAGGGACGCGGCGCCCAACAACACTACCTTCTCAGGCAACATATTTGAAACAACTGAGATGTGGACGGCCAAGACCGCGAAACATAGTTTCTGTAAACATCTACGTATTGTTCCAAAAACTTTGTATGATCTGAAACATGTTTCTCAGTGAATACATGACTTTAAATACCAAATAGATAAGACCAAGACCAGAATTTGGAAATATAAAATATTCAATAACTTAAGATCAATATTTTGTAACGTCCTGTATAACTTTAAGACGAGTTGTCTACCTAAATAGACTTAAGTTTGGCACAGACTTGAAAACGGGGTCGTATTTTTTTTGCACCAATTTAAAGATAATGCCAAGACCACCTGCAACTAATGCAAATCAATTGTTAGACGAGTTATGGTTCTTACCTCTCCCGTAGTGGCAACGTAGCCAGTAATACCGATGTTGATAGGGAACCTGCTCTCATAAGGTGATGTCCTCGGCGTACCAGGGTCAGTGTCGTCACCAGCCTCCAGATCGAAAACTCGGGAAAAACTGCCCTTCGACGCTTCATGGACTAGAAGAACCTGAAAATATACAAATATGTAATATTTTCGATGTATGTTAATACTATCTATTCGTCCATGGTTAATACTTTGTTTTTCTGTGAATGAGCCTTAAAAGTAACTCAGTTATTTTAAGTTCAAATAATTCAGCAAATTATCTTCCTAAATTCTTATATAAAGTATCGAGTAGTAAGTCTGGTTTGAAGCATGCATTTCATCATAATGTAGATTAAAGTCAGTATTTATTCTCCTAGATCTCGTTCATTTAAATGTAAATTGAGTCAAAATATAATTACAAACTTTGGAGGATTTTACATAACGCTTTTGTGAATTGGTTTTGGTAGTGGGAGCTTTGGTATTTTATTTAGTGATATTTTTTTAAAAGCAATGGCCGCCAGACTATTGCTAAAATTATCATTGGGATACCAATGTTAATACACACACAATAATAACAATAACTTCTATTTGATCATCAATACCTAATAATATAATTATAACGAAATTTAAACAAAGTCCACTTATAGACACTGTCATAAGTAATGTAAAGCATTACTCAATAAACATTTTCTAATTTAAGTTTACCTAATATATACATTTCTAGGTAAAGCTGTTTATATGACGAGAGTGCAATAAGTACTTATTACTTTTTTTAAATTAACTGTGAAAAAATATATCAAACATAAAATGGAAGAATCTGCAAATAACATGGATTTTGATCAAACACATTTATCCCGTATAAGCGTGATCGTAGATAAAGACCGTATACGTCTCTATAGTAATATCCTGCCCTAAATCAGTCTGCGGTCTGTTTTTTTTTAAGTTGTGATTTGTACGCTGAAAGAACAAAGTAGACAGACTCATTTACGCGCTATACAGGGTGTTGTTTTGGTCGGCGACAAGCGACCCAGGAGCGGTAGTACAAAATATATTTTCCCCAAAAATGGACTTAATTCCATTAAATACTGTAAATATGTTGAGAAATACCTTATTCAATTTGAAACAAAATTACCGCAAAGTATGGTTACTAGGCACGTGCACAGACTAGAGCTAGGCGCAAGCCGCCATCGCCCCACCCCTTTACTCCCTCGTACTCCCGTTGAGTATTATGTCTACACTTTAGCTTATTACATGATTTTCAAAAATTTTATTTTTTTATATTTATTATTAAAAAAAAATAAGTATTTTTTTTATATTTTTTTTAGCACCAGTATCATTTGTATTATCGACCCTGAGTCGCTCGTCGCTGACCAAAACAACGACCTGTATAAGTCTTAAATAGCCCGTTTAAATTCGCAACAGTATTGTGTGGCACATACAATGACCATAATTCAAATGTTGAGGACATTAGCAATGCATACAAAAAGTATTCGAGTACGTATTTAGGTACATATATGTTACAAGTAGTGGTTACATTAGTTTCGAATTAGTCATGTAGCATAGTTTTCTCGTAAAAAATATCAAGCCATCGAAGACTTAAAAAAGCAATAAGTAATGTCATCGACTTATATGAAACTGCTTCAAAGAGCTCGAGTCGAGGGTAATGCACCAATAAAACATTAAAGTGTCTACAACCAACGCACAACACGTAGAAATAGTAATACTAATGCAATAGAATTCTTAACGTAAGGCCACATTATACCCCATTACTTCTGTAACTGACCATTATTACTGATATTCACACATTTACGACCACTTCAACTTATCTAGCTCGTGATATTTTAACATGCATTAAGTCCTGCTTTTAAGTAAAATTGAACTCCGATTTAAAATGGCTTTAACACGTGTCCATAAAGTATTAAGATTTGTAACTATGCTATGGCTGAGACTAATAAAAATAATTCCTAAAAATATCCTCGAGCACTGCTCGATAATTTCCAAGTAGGTGAAAGGACGATTGTCTTTTTTACGTACACACTTCGTTTATTCACCAGATATCGTTAGAAATGGCGGGGATATTATAAATTTTAATTGGTGCTGGGGAAATACAGGCGTTGCTCGAAATAACCGAAGCCAAAATTAAACTTCAATATTGTCTTGCAAACAGCGGTGGTAATTGGGCCTACAGCGAAATTCATTTTGGTCTAAGTTTACACTAGCCAACCATCGGCTTTAACGGATTTTGCGACTCGATTTGAATGCTAATTCAACTGTAGATTGTGTCGTGAGAAATAATTAACAGTGTTTTGAACCGACCGAAACACCTGTTCGAAGGTAGGGTCTTTTATCAAACTGTGGCAGGTAAACTTGGGTCTATTGGACTTGAGGTGAATTTAAGATCTAGGTACAGATGTTATACAAGCTTTTACGTTCCAATTGGCCGTACCTCAGGCCCGTTATCGCCTGATTACGTTGCTCGGTTACACTTTGTCAGCATCAATTCAATTCGTGGCCATATAAAACGAGAAGACCACTTAGTTACTTTGTTGGTGTATTTTACGAACCTTGTTTTATAGGTTACGGTTTGTTTTCTGTTTCTACAAAACCAATTATTCACTCCAGATTAATTTCATCCGCGCAAATATAATGAGAATTTTAAAAACCTTTTCCATGCCTTTTCCTGATTTCAATAGTCGTTCAGGTTAAAGAGTGTTATTTGAAATGTCACCCGATAATACAAGCCATTGTTTCAAACTATTCGATATGAAATGGATAGGAATGAATTTTATCGAATTACATAATATCTACTGCAATAAACATAATCTGAATCTGATATATTGCCTACATACAACGTGATTCAGTATTATATACATATAAATTGTAATCAAATATTAAACTCGATACATTATGTACCTACATGATAAAATTACGGTCTATAACTGGACATAATTTAACTCATAAGGTGGGTTAATCTAAAGAAAGTTGCTGGAACTTACGCACAATATTGAAGAACTGACGTCCATACGTTGTATACGGGATATCACGTTTTTAGAAATACATTGCTTAGAATTTTACCAATATTGTAACTGCACGTCTGGGCACAGATTACTAAATAGTTTTGGTCTGGGTCCATTCCATTACCCAAGTTTCATTAAAGGACTGCGCGTTATTTCTGCACATTGTGCGACCATAATTAAGTTTTCCTTGGAAACGACCCAATAAAGTATTGCCAGGGGGATTCTGCACTGTCGCGCGTTATGAACGGATGTACGTCATATATGCGTAGCCACGCTCTAGAAATAATATCTCACGCCGCACGTAATGAAATGAGTTAATTAATCGATTTTGTTTTCATAGATAAAGACCTCGTTTCCATTCAACTGTGGAAAAGTTTCTACTTCATTATATTAACCGAGGTAATGGGTATTCCATTATTATTACTCTTACATAAATATATACAGAATGTCTTTCTCGATATTCGAAGTGCGTAGTCACGAAGCGCTAATTTAACGTGTACTTAGATATATTCTTATTATTTAAAGATTATTATTATGAAGAGAGTTGCGAATCAAAACAGGTGTATAGGATAGGATAAACAATGATACATTACTATTCGATGTTAATGCATATTCCCAAAGAGGTGAGAGGCAAAAAGCTGCTGAGATGCCTAAAACCTTTTAGACTATTTCCCAAGGGTTCAGATTTTGTGTCCGAACTTATCGTTTTCCATTCTCATTAGGGTTTATTCCACCCTTTTATCTTGATAGATACTGTAATTTTCATCTAAGGGCGGTTTTAATTTTATTTATTGTGTAATTTTCTTCGTTTTAAACGAGTAATTATACACCACGAATGCGGGTCGGCAAACAGTAAAAATTTTGTTTATCTTTTACAACTCAGCTAGGGTCCCAAACCAAGTGCTAAAAGATAAATACAACGTTTCATCTGTTTGTACTTTTATGTTGGTGGTGGTTCTTTTTGAAGATCATTGTGCTTTTAACGAGATGTTTATAACATGTAAGTAATCAAAATAATAAAATTGGTTAATAAGTAAATTATATTACACAAATAATTCGTTGATAAATTTAATATTTGTATTAATATATTGTCTCTGTATCATAAATATAACTGTCCGCAAAAAATCTCTCGCAGTTTGGCACAAAAAGAAAAAATAACTGTTTTCATATTCCACTCAGACATCTCGAATGAGTCAAAGACATTTAAGCTTATACTATCTTTCATATACTTTTTTACGATTATGTTTCATTCATACATTTCAAATTTGGATATGTTGGCATATGTCCAATAAGCCTACATATTGCAAAGCAAAGCCTCGAAAGGAATGTCATACAACAACTCCAAAGGGATGAGTGCCAAAAACATTTACCTAATATTAGATATTTGGAAATCTCTCGACTAAGCTACACTTTGGTAGTCTGGATAAAGACAACCCCCCCTCTTATACATACATATACTTAAGGAAAATTAGATACTGTTGTTATTTATTTTGGATTTTCATAATATGGAGCATCCCATTAACTGAGTAATCGTTTGATCTAACTTCCACAAGATTATTTTAACTTTGAGTAACAATTTACAATAAAATAAACGGTTGGTCATGTTATGAGTTTAGTACTCTACTTAGGAGACCCTAAGGAGAGTTTTGGAAGAGCTGAATACGTGAACTAATACTCGTAACAACCTATAAATAAACTTTTTTGTTTTTCATTGTCCCTACCCTCCTAAGTTATATTCCCGTTTTCCACTGTGACAGATGGCAGGAAGCTGGAACTTCCAAGAAATCGGTTATTATCCGATTTCAGAGATAAATCCAAAAGTTTTTATCCGAAGTTATTGCCGAAAAACCAATTGGCAAGTTTGAGAAAGCCTGTGCCAATCACATAGTGACTACAAACAATAAAGGCGGATTATTCCACGGAAAACTAAATTTAATCAATCTAAGTAGAAGAAAGTGGGGGGAATTATTACTCTTTTCTACATTCGATTGCTGAAATGAAATGACTTACCTAGTACCTATTATAGAAAAATCAGAACTTCACCAAACACACCATGAATTGAGATGATCACTTAAGTTAGGAGTAGTGGCAGTATAGATGGAAATGTAGAGCCGGTAGAGCCGGTAGAGCATAGCGTTTATTTTCTCAAAGAGCAGCTTGACTGGGAAAGTACTGCGCGTTAGGTCGTCAGAGCTTATTGGGGGCAGGGTTGGTAACGCATGAGTGATGCTTAGTATGCAAGCGTCCGTATGACTACGGTAACCGTTTACTATCAGGAGGCCGTAAGCTTGTTTGCCGACTTCGTCGTTAAAAAAATGTTTCACGGTGTGTAATCATATTAGACAAAATAGTATGAACTTAACTCTCTCTATGTCCGTCATTTTGTGAGCTAAAGGTGAAAATTTTTCATTTCATGAACACACACGGGCATACGGAGCCTCATAATATTAAGACCTATCCATAGGCTACTTCGCGTTAAAACGAATCGCCAACATGTTTATTTCATATAAATAACAATTAACAAAGCAATTAGCATTCAGTCGCGCGATGACCGCGATTATCTGGTCTCTGGCGCCACTACTAGGCGACGTTTCAATCATCATTAGATGGTGGATGGTGCCGATTAAAACTGTGTGCCTGCCAGAGCAGTTCATATACATCAGCTTACCTATAATCGACTAACTCGAGTATTTCATGAACTTGTTCCGTGTGAATACGAGTTATTGTGTTATTGGTGGTAAGAGTTAAATTTTATCCATGTTTGTATAAATAAATAAGAACTGGTTAAACGTTTGTTTGGTTTCGTTTGTTTATATTCCATTTTGTGACTAAACAAAACTTCTCTCAAACTCTACAATCGAAAATAAAAGCTTTCAAATTTTAAACAGCATGAATACAATAAAACATTAAGGTCTTTTGAAAGAGATAACATTGAAAATGCAAAAGGAATCAAGGACAGGGGCGACGAGACTTTTCTCCATGGAAAATTTAACAAAACAACCATGAAAATCGAAAGGCATCGAGTTTTACGACGCTTTAAAGAGAATTCCCGCGTCAAGTGGATGGCAAATGAAATAAGAACAAGAAGATTACTTTTAAGGTTTCCGCCTTTAGGAATATTATAATAAAAGTTACAATGTTTCTTTAACATCTTCAAAGTATTAGTCACTGAAGACATCAAGAACTTGGTGAGGATTATTGCGGGAACTGGGTTTTGATAGCTTTACAAGGTTACGAGATACGAATGAGTCTAAAAATGTTTTAGAATATGAATTATTTTATTTATAGTGACCTTATACTTGAATATTAGGTAATATAATGTATCTTAAATTATTTGTACATGGAAATAAGATCAGCTAGTATTACATAGAAACAATAGTAGTGTATATAATATGTCGTATAGTACATACACTATAAGTCGCTTGAATAGGTAGATATAACACCTATTTGTGATTGTAGTTTCCACTCTAGTTCATTACAATAGGAAAACCTCCTTTGATAAGGGAATTGATTTACTGAATTGAAACAATAATAGCTACTATTTATCGTGATACTCGTGTATATAATATCGTGTGTGGGAGGTAGTAACGACGATAGTAATTATGATTTTCCTACCTATTTTGATATGTATATCCTATTATGATATTGGAGCTTAGATTCCGGAAATGTCAGCAGTGTTTAATTTTAAAGTTACTCAGTAAGTAAAATGAATAATCGTTGTTTGTGACATGAAAACTTTAAAACCCAAAACCTGGACTACAAATGAAACCCCGTCTGGACGCTCTCCGGAGGCCCTCAACTAGGAAAAAATCCGGGGAAATCCGAACGGATGGCATCCTTACAAATGCGGTACATACCGGTAGGTGGTTGGCGACAGATTGTTAATTTAAATATATGTTCTTATTATTATTTTAAAGGTAGAAGCCAGCTAAGTGGGTATTGGAAAGTACCATAACAACGAGCTAAAGTTTCCTTACAATGTTCCTTTCACCGAGAGCTCAAGTGCACAGGAGGATTTGAACCCATAACCTTCACCTCAGCAATTGTACTTAGTTACAACTGTATTTACACCTATACATATAAGTCACTTTATACAAACAAGATCACAGAAAAATATCATCATAAATTTGAATTGGTAGGTACTTTTAATTTGATTATCACAAAATTTTAAATGTATGTTAAGCGCGGCAACTAAAACAAACAAAATTGTATATAACAATTTGTTAAATTTATTTCATTGTATCAACAAGACCCAATTCCATTGACTAATAAATGAGATTCGTAAAATACCAACTGTGAATATTCATCAGAAGCACACAAATCAGATTATGAGTGACTGTTCATAACACCTTTCGCCATTTTTGACATTTATTCACGAAGCACACGATTCAACGAATCAAAGAGGATTTCAGTTATAAACATACACAATTAATTAATACTGACTACTGATGCAAATAACATAGGTCATTTACCATGTTAAAATTAATCAATGTATCGGCATAACAGACGCTAAGCTTGAAATCCCCGTTATTAATATATTAAAGCCAACGAGAGGAGATCATCATCATCTGCCTGCCCTGTTCCCATTCATTTGGGGTCGGCACAATATGTATGCTTCTTCCATTCGTTTTTTCTATCCGTCATACTAGCATCCACTCCTTTCTTACCAATGTCAACTTTCACACAATCCATCCATCTCTTTTTTGGTCTTCCTCTTCCCGTATATCCATCTACTTTCATATTCATCACTTTTTTAGTGACGTGGCTTTCATTTCTTCTCATAACATGTCCATACCAGGATAAACGGTTCCCTCTCAACTTTTCAGTCACTGGCGCTACTTTCAAGCTTCCCCTTATGTTGCCAACGAGAGGAGATAAAACATGTAAATAACCTACCTCTACTGAGTGACATTACCATAGCGAGCGATCATTATCTCTCGCATGTAAAAATGACGTCAGATGGTCAACGACAGCTGTCGTTGTGAGATTCGTGGTACAGGAAAGCGGTCGGTAACGCAGCTGTAAACATAATTTCTTTAAATAAAAATTTAAAGTTTGTTTACATTCTTTATCTCGTCTCGTTGGCTTATCTTTAGATAATATATGGCAAGTAAAGCTTTCGGATTATTATCAGC
This sequence comes from Polyploca ridens, assembly GCA_951394255.1. Lineage (NCBI taxonomy): Eukaryota > Metazoa > Arthropoda > Insecta > Lepidoptera > Drepanidae > Polyploca > Polyploca ridens. The sequence goes on from OX596258.1 coordinate 9,093,067, forward strand.
CACCGATCAAGTGCAATTGAGTCTTCGACATTTGAGTCATTCAAGCTATTTGATTGATAGCTTCAAAATCAAAATCAAAAAGTCATTTATTCAGTTTAGGCCTTAGTAAGGCACTTATGAACGTTACATTGGTACATACAGTTTAATTTACCACCGGTTCGGAATACACTTAAACTGAGAAGACTCCGGCAAGAAACTTCGTTGTTCAGTCGTCGATTCAACGCCCTCTGTTTGACTTCGGTTGGTGGCTGGTTGACAACCGTGAAACAACCCCTTGAAGTTCTATTATTCATTGATTATTGGAACAATTTAATAAAACATTCAATTAGGCTTCGAGCTATTTAACTGAAATGATTGAAAACACGAAATAACGTGGGCAGAGAAAAGGTTGCTAAGATATTACCGTTCCTCTAGGAGTTCAGAATAAACGTCTAAAAGATAATTGAAAATATAATTAACTTGATGGTTCCATTAAATCGAAGATCTCAAGATAAATTACTGTCAGAACAAATATTTTTTATTCAATAGAATATTTCATTAAAAACATTCGACTTTTTTCTATTACAATAACATATAAAATAGTGAAATTAAGAAAAGGCATAGCGGAAATGAAACATACAATTTTACAGGTTTCATAAATTTCCCGAAATTTCCTACTCAATATTTTAGAAGTGACTATTGTTTCATAATATTAAATACCAAACAATAAATTCTTAGTTTATGTTTAATGATTAATATCAGCGAAAGCTACGAATAAGTTTCACTTATTGACACTGAAAAGGTCAAGTTTATATGCCTAGACCATACAAAAGAATGGACAAGATGAATGGGTTGGCATTTCGGCTCTATATATAAATAAATAAATAAATAAATAAATATCCTGGGACATTCCTCACACACGGTCATCTGATCCCAAACTAAGCAAAGCTTGTACTATGGAAACCAGATAACTGATATAATACATATACTACTTTTTGTTTGTAAATACATACTTATTATACATAATTACACCCAGACTCAGGACATACAGACATGTTCATGCACACAAATGCATTTCCTGTGTGGGAATCGAACCCACGACCTGCGGCGCTATAGGTTAAGACGCCACGTCTTAACCAACTGCGCCAACTGGCCCGTCAAAACTTTCAACTTTCTTTTTATATCAAATTGTATTATTCGATTTTGAATACAATTGGATAAACTCTTAATATTTTTGTTTTTTATAGCTTATTAAGAGGACTCAATTCGTCATACTTTTCATACAAAACCCCTGTACTTATTATGGCGTTGTTAAACATTTTTCGTTAGATATTTTGAACAATTTAGTATCTTGTGTACTATATCTAGCCTTGTATCTTGGCGTAATTTAAAAAAAGTGTGAAACAAATTCAGTCAAAGCCTCCGAAAAACAGCGTTTTTGCCTGAACTTTGGCCATATCTAATGTACCTATAAATTGTAAAAGTAAAGAAAACATTAAGATACCAGGCTTGCAAATGTATTGGAGATTCTAAATAACTAACTTTTTTTTCACAAACTTGTAAGATTTTTTCTCAAGAAGTATACTCCTGGAACAAGTTTTATGAATGCGAAATCATGAATGACGACCTAGCGAAGCGGCCGCGAGTGATCAGCGGAATTTACCGACTGATAACCGACGGCTCTGATGCTATCTCTCTTTATTCGCAGTCAAACATTACGTTGGATGAAACAACAAGCTTTTAGACTATGCTCGCGTTGAAGTTGCGCCGGCCACAGAGGGCCGCCTTAATCAATCATACTATCCTAATAATATTATAAACGCGAAAGTATTGACGATGTATATCTGTGTTACTCTTTCATGAAAATACTACAGAATGGAGAGGCACACAGATTCATCCTGGATCACATACACAGTATACTTTTTTATCCCGGGATAATAGGATAAGTGATAATTCAATTTAGGCCCTGATAAGGCGGGCCTAAATTGAATTAATATTGAATAATTTAATATACGCAACCGTATCTGAAACTGGTATAATATTATTCATATATCCGTATCCATATCCAGATCCAAAATTCCGTATCAGTAACATACCTGCTTAATATAGTATGCTCTTTGAAATTGTTAATCACTATCACATAAGTGTCATTTCCATTTACTACTACTAAATATGCATGCATCACTAGCACTAGATAGCGAAATTAGATAATATCGCCCGATTAAAGCCTACAGCTGGACGTTCGGGCGTAATGATACGTGACTATGCGACCGTTGCATTTAATTGGGCGCTTAGGCATTATAGCAACCGTAAAATACTAACGAGTTTATTGCTGCTTAGTCTTTGGCTTTTATGTACAAGCACCGAGTGCAGTACATGCATGTTTAAAACAATATGTAAATGTGAATGGTGATATTAACTTATTTAACATAAATATTCCATAAGCAGATAACATCTACATACTAAATAAATACTATAATTTTTCTATTTACCGAATTTTCAAAAAATTCGACTGTACAATCGGGATATAGCTGTCTGCTCATATAGACTGCATAATGCATTGCATTTTTTAAAATTATTTTCTTAATTTGTTTATGATTACCTCTGCGAGAGTGCTACAATAACTCGATTTTACCTATATTGGAATGATAAAAAAATGCATTTTTGCTAGTATTTGGAACGCCTTATCGTAGTCCACCTATGTTACGTGAATAACTACGAAAAGCCTTATAAGTAATTTAAAGAGAGCAAACATTTGTTTCTTACCTGAACTCGCTGACATCGTATTAGACTCTGCGTGTGCGTTAGTATCCTCAAGACCATGTGCTCTATCGTGCTCTGCTCCTCAAACACCATCCTTGCTAGGTCGAGCAGCACTTGGTTCCTCTTCACCTCTAGCTGTGACCGTTCGTAGAGTTGCGCATTTCTGAGGCCGATGCCGCAGAACTGGAGGTAAGATGAGAACACTTTCTCATCGATCACCGTAAAGGGCCCGTCGTTCTGTTTATTTATCACCTAAGGAGAATGATTTTTGGTTAGTTTGAGTTGTACCTGTACTTTGGATGTGATGGAATGTGAATAAAGTCATTGTTCAAAATATAGGAAGAAGAAGAGGTAGGTAGCTTGCCTAGCCAATTGCCAACATAATTTTAGATTTTGATCCAACAGCATTACAATAGGATAAATTATCTCGAATAGCATCTCTAAATAAAGTTCTTGGAAATCTGAAATCGTGATTGTTCAACAAATAAACATGTCTTAATAATAATTTATAATAATACAAAACGGGATCTAATGGATGTGTCGCTTAAGCGCTTCGTAGCTATTACATACATTACAAACCCATTTGGCTCGTAACCATCAGGGAGGAGGTGATTTACAAACACTACTATGGCGTACGTGTAAAATTTAATTTAATAATGCACGTTCAGAAACAAGGAGATCTATAGATTTAGTCTAGAAGCCCTTAAGCCTCCGTAGATGATATTTCGACCAGCAGCCCAGTCACGATAGTTGGCAAGCGGGCACATTTTCTAGGAATATAACTTCCTTCACCGAGGAAACTGAGCCAAATATAAAATCCTTCGGTAACTTTAAAACTGAAAACTGCCAAGGATTGAACTAACATTAAAATGTGTTCAAAAGTCCAAACTTTTGCATTGTTCATACTTCGGAATAGAACACAATAGGAATTATTGTCCAAAAATATGAATGAAACAATAAAGAATCAATCACCACTCGTGAGCATCATCAATTATTCAAGCCTGACATCTAAATTCATTTCCCTCCGGAGCCATTTCCAGGCAAATGCCATGAGATAATTCCAAGTTCTGTTAACATTTCACAAAGCAATTTCAATTTCACGTCAGAATATTTATAACTTAATACGATCAGTGTTGGAAACTTTTTGATTTCATACTTTTTGTTAAACCCTCAACTTCCTTTTTTCAAACTTTTTTATTGATTCTCTAATGTACACAAAAGCTTTAACTATTTTCTATAGGAATAATGAGAGTTTTACCCACATCAATAAAGGGATCTGAAATTTAATATGACAATGGACTTATTTGGAAATTCTGCTCTGGGCAAGAAGTATCTTTAGTTTCTTACCTGTGCTACACCGATGACCTCTCCATTGATGTCCTTGATCGGCATACAGAGCAGAGACCTCGTTTTGTAGCCCGTTTGTTGGTCAATGTCGTGGTTAAACCTTTCGTCCTGCAACAAAAACATATAATTCTTTGTTTAATTAATAAAATTCCATTGTGTTAAAAAGATGATCGATTAACAAGGGACCGAAAGGCAAAACCAGAACCGATATGTAAATAAAAAATACAGTTTGAATGACATGATAATTCAGTTTTAAATCATGCTCATTTAAGGTACAATGGTGTAGAAACAATGTTTAAGGTTTTATTTTGCGCAAACATCGCGTCGTGACTTTTTTATTTTGAATAGTAATTATATTATTTTTACATGTTGTGTTTACCCGTTATTGGATGTGCACTCTGTTTATTATTATATCAGTTCATCTTACATGTTTTGTTAGTTGTTACTTTGAGACCTGTCCGTAGACCTAATTAATACATTAATATCGTTTAGATGTTATTACTAGTATACGTTTTATTACTACCATAATAATAATAATATGAATAGAAAATAAAAAATAAAATAAAAAAGCTTTTATTTCAATTCCTTTCACACAGAGTAAAAGTTATTTAAAAAAAATAAGAAATGTATTTAATTTTATTGTTTTAATGATGTAGGTATATTGAAAATGAATAGATGATAAATATATAATTAATGGAATATTGATTGTTCGATCTCTGTGGCTGGTAGGTATGTTATTACTCATTACCAGTCTCAAATTGAGCCATTATAATCTTTGAATGGAACTACTTCTAAATGAAGTCACATAATAGGAAACTGGGCCGAGAGCGTAATCAGAGACGAAGTACTGACCACAGACCGCAACTGTTCTCAGCATCCTAAGGCTATTTATGTTATTGCTTCTTCAACGACATATTACAACATCGGAAACCAATATTTAGGTGTATACATGTGTTCTTTTTATACAGGTCGTTGTTTTGGTCAGCGACAAGCGGGTCGATAATACAAATGATACTGGTGCAAAAAAAATATATAAAAAAATACTTTTTTTTAATAACATTTTTTTTTTTTTTTTAAATCATGTAATAAGCTAAAGTGTAGACATAATACTCAACGGGTGTACGAGGGAGTAAAGGGGTGGGGCGATGGCGGCTTGCGCCTAGCTCTAGTCTGTGCACGTGCTTAGTAACCATACTTTGCGGTAATTTTATTTCAAATTGAATAAGGTATTTCTCAACATATTTACAGTATTTAATGGAATTAAGTCCATTTTTGGGGAATATATATTTTGTACTACCGCTCCTGGGTCACTTGTCGCCGACCAAAACAACACCCTGTATTTAGTGAGAATATTTGGTATAACTTACATTCGACTGAAAGATATTTGTTTAATGATATTAAACATAAAATTTAGTTCATAAGGTTTGTTACTGAGCTGGCAACATCATTATTGTATTTTTTGTGTTGGCAATCATTTTCGTTCTCTTCTTTATCAATTTTGTATCAACGATAAGCGCATTTCTGTAAAATCAGGCTGTAGGCAACTTGCTGAGCGCTTGCGGTTATCAAACAGAATCCATTTTTCATTGCAGGTAACAATGCGGTTCAAAATTCCTTCATTTGTGTATCTGTTGAGCAGTGCAAGGCACGTTTCGACGCGTACTTCGCGCTGGCGATCATTGAGTTCGTGGGGCACCCATTTGTCAAGCTTTTTTACCTTGCCAATTTGACGCAAATGGACCAATATTGTTTTGACGCTAACGTCGAAAGCTGCTGCTAATTCAGCCGTCAATTGTGTATCATCAGCTTCCACAATCGCCTTTAATTCGTCATTGTCGACCAAAGTCTTCGGACGACCGCGAGGTTCTTTTTTCAGGTCGAAATTCCCAGAACGGAAGCTAGCAAACCAATAACAGGTGGTGCGTTGGTTTGTAGTGTTAGCTCCGTATAAGTACGTCGTTGATTTTGCGTGCCGCTTGTGCCGCGTTGCTGCCACGACGGTACTCATATTCCATAATTACTCGAATTTTTAACGTATCCATGATGACGAAAAAGATTGAAATGCGATGAAAATGTAACACTAATCAATAAACAAATGACTACTTTTGGAAAAAGAATTCCTTGTTTTTAAAATAAAATTAATTTGAAATTAGAATTCTTAGCCAAATCAATTATTTTGATTTGAAATGGCCAGTACTGCAGAACGGCAATTTCATAGGTACAATAAAGACCTATTATTTCACCATTGACTAACTAGTACCTACCACTTTCTTGGCAGCGTTCACCACTCTGTTTCAAAACTTATTAAAGCCAACGCGGTAAATCTCTTCACAGCAAATACCTAAAGCAATTTGAGAAATGCGCTGTGTAGTCGGATTTACGGTGCGATACACACAAGCTTGTGCCACATTACTATATACCTACTGTGTGAACATGAACATTTCTGTGGAAAACCGCATCGGACGCATGGCTAAAAGCCAAAAGGGAGTTATAGCGAGAATTACCGTTCGTTAGGTAAACGCGCCTGTCGACTAGCCAGATTGAGCTCAAACCATCCACTAAGCTTACCTACCACCGATTGACGAACAAAGCGATGCAGCCGTAAGCAATATCGTTTATCTTTATCGACGTTTTAAATACACACCTAGAATTATACCAAAACGTGATAAGGTATTTTGTTACGTATTTTTTTGATATCGCAATTGCAATCAATTACATTAGGTAAGTACTACGTAATTCTAAAAATCAATCGGCTCGGGGATTTTTTTAAATCAAACGCTAAGATTATTAAACTTGAATAGGAAGTATAATAGTTAAAAATATATTTTTATTAATTGAAAATGGAATAGTCGTTAGCAAAGTTTGTTTATTTGTTGATTTTGAAATAAACTTTGCAGAATTTTTCCTCGAATACAATTGTTCAGGGGTACAAAAATATTGAATCCAGTTTTCCTATTGTTTCCGTAGTAACCACTCAACTACATTTCCAGAAAAAAAATAAACATGCATTTAATAACAAAAAAATAAAAAAATAATGTGATGGGAGTAATTTCTTGTTCATGTTTTATTTTGGAAAAAGTTATTGGATTTTTGAAAATAAATAAGCTTTTCATCGAAGCCAAGCAGCGCGCTAAGATAGCCTTAGGACCACATAAAATGAAATGGCTGGTTTCAGCATCCTTCTATGTGGGATAGGCACATTAGTCATGTAAAAATCTCATTTTGTTATAGAATATTTGGCAAAGATACAAAAATATATCCGCATAATCAGATTCACGAATTAAAAGAGGAGACTAAGAGCATAAAGCATCACTGCATACGGAATTGTTTAAAGCAAAAAAATTGATCTTGCGAACTCAATAACTATAAGCTACTGCATGAAATTCGATTCAACTGCAAGTTTTCCAAAGGAGAAATTTTATTTCCTGCGGAGAACTGAAATTTCTTGTCAGAGTAGGAACCTAACTTTAGCTGCAATATCGGAGTGTTTCAAAATGGAATAGCTCCAGTTAAAATATCTAAGATACTACGATTAGAGCTACCAAGTAAAACAAATTAGTACCTATAACTTTTTCATGAATTAAGCTCAGCTTATTAGCTAGACACAAAATTAATTCAACTATTTGCGATAATTAATTTCCGACGTAAACATTCAACCTGTTAAAATTATAATAGAGATATCTGTTTATGATATATCGCTATAATTTCAGCATATTGGAATTTATTATTACCAAATATTCCAGGCGTAAGTTCAAGTCTCGAAAATCTTTCAGCAACATTTTGAAACAAGCATGTTTTATTCGCCCGTCTACATACAAATTTGCTTCCAACTTATTTAGTTTGTTTGCTAGTAAATAAAATATTGAGGTTCTCAAAGCGGTGAATAAAAAATCTGATTTCGTGGAAAATGGCCAACTTAGGTGGGCAAGTAAAGTTGGGTTGTTCCATTCAATGGGTCCATTATCCTTTGAAACTTACTCCCTTTACGCAGAGAGAATTTCTTCGGCCACTTAAACTTGTAAGCTACTTCTTCACGCGTATTATTTAGTTGTTAGCTACAAAATACCTAAATATTTCTTCTTGTTAAAATGTTAGTACAAAGTTTTCGATCTTTTCCTTTTGTCAAATATTTGGATTTTACTTTTATTACAAGTTTTATGGACTCATGACTAGACATAAAATCCAAGTAATGGCTGTTTATATATGTATTTTTTTTTAAAGTTGTTCGATGATATAGTTTTTGCAAAGTTATAATAATAAACTACTACTAGACCAAGGTGAACACAAATGTCTAGACATGTAAGACCTCTTCGGCAAACGAACACATAAAAATCGTATCACCTTAACTTTTCACAAAGAACAGTTCCAGAATAAAAATATTATTCTCAACTAGCGGACGCCCACGTCATCGTCTACGTGTAAATATTTTAAGGTATCTGGGGTAACGGCAGTGCCCCCGCCAAGACGGGCCAAGCGAAGCGCAAAGGAAACCTACCTTTTCTCGAAGCGCTTCGTCATATTTTAGAACCCTCATAACTTGGGGTTGGATTATACCAGATAAAAGAAAACTCTGGATATGATTTCAATAGTGGACTTATTATTAAACATATAAAGATACAATTGCATAGCTCATGCAAAAAAACATTAAAAAATGTTTTTTTAGTTCATGACTTTTCTTCCTCTAGAGGGCGCGTTTTCAATTTAACGTGACGTCACATAGTCTATAACCAACGGAAACGATAGCTCATTTATCAATTTGTGATTAGCAGTTATGAGGAACAGATGTACATACATACCCACATACATACATAAATACCTCCTTTTTGCTTCGCCGTAGTCGGGTAAAAAGAAGTGAAATCCCACCAAAATATTTTAATGTAAAATGTTCCCAAGACCTACCGTCACATGGGCGGTGAAAAATGTATTCACTGTTCTTAACTTTTCTGTTATACAATAGTTCTTGTCGAAGCGAAATAACCAAGCTACATATTTTGACTAAGGTATAAAGTTTGTGAAGCTAGGGCTTGTAGAGTTACGGCGTGTAGAGTTATAATCTTGGCTGGTACATGAATGAGATCTGATAACCTTTCGACAGTGCGAGTCATATGGTCTCGTCTTGGCAACATTTTACATGAAAATGTTCTTGCTGGGATTTTATTTACAGGTATGTTCTGAGATAAAACAGTCAGTGGGAAGCCGTGTCTACTTACAACATTTGGAAAAATAAATCTCCTTCTAGATTTTAGCTTTACCTTACCGCGTAAAATAGCATCATACAAATGCAAAATGCGTTTCTGACACCTGTTAATATTGGGGTAATCCCGGAAATGGCTAATCATTTTGCGATGGGACCTTCACAGGATGGATCAGTATTTTCTTAGGCATAGTTTCATGAAAGTCCCATTTAATTAGATCAGCCGTTTCCGGGATTTGGGCAATATTAACAGGTGTCAGAAAAGCAATCACTCGGAAGCCGATCTGTGAAATTGTATTTTATGGGTACTCACTATTTATAACACTAACACCCTACTAATATAAGATAAAACAATAAAATGTTCGAAGTTCCTTGAAATAACAAAGCTTATTATAAAATATTTGCCAACTGCGTAGTGTACTGTGGTAGCGTAGGTATAACCTGTAATGTTCCTTCCTGTAGGTAGCCTTCAAGCGAATAGTTATTATAATTCATTGTTTTCTTTATTGTGCCTACCTCAATAAAACACTTAGCATACGCGATTAGCATCAGTGTTTGAGTTGGAACAAATAATGTTTGACTTTATGACTCTTTGGAAGTGTTAATTTGTGTACTTAGTGGCAATAAAAGTAATATGGAATGTTATAAAGAAGACGGGGATTTGGACCTGAGGGCGAACCACAAGCTCTTAAAACAATATTTTTATAACCTTATTTGACTTATGTCTTTCTTTAACATCCGGCGTCAAAACGGGACAAAAGACAAATAAGGTTATTTTAACCGTGTTTTAAGAGCTCGTGGTAGGCCCCCTTATTGTAATAAGTGAGGTATAGTTAAAAAAAAGGTTTTCGTTCTGTGTAAATAAAACCAATTGACATATTAATATTTTATAAACATAAAATAAGTAGGCATATAAAAAAATATTGAAATTGCTGAACACTACGTAGTTTTTTAAAACACACACTCAAAAGAGCTGTGCAAACGAATTGAGCAGAGTTTGACACATTGTCATCAATTTTCCAGTCAAGTTAGGACATGAAACGTATGTCAAATCGAAAAGCTGATTGTGACGAGCACACATCACTCTAGAAACAAACGAGCGCGTATAACATGGCTGATATTAATTGTTACTGTAACTGCGTTAATATAAAGATCCAAACTGAATCACCCGATTATGTATAGTGTGCTATTCCCAGCATATTGTAATTAAAGCAGTAATTCCACAGTTCACTCAAAGTTGGTAAACTGAAAAATATATATAGGAATACAGTATTAAATAAAGTTACAAATCCTTCATTCCTTAAGAGATACTATTGTCACGCGGTGTCAACAATAAATATTATATTATTCGTATTGTAATTGCAAAATTCCGAGATCTTTTGACACGGTTAAGAATATGACAAAATAAAACGCATCAGTAAAATACTCAATGCGATTATGGAGGAAATGAATCTCTTTTATTTGTCCTTGTATTTTACATAACCTGACATGTGAGGTCATATGAATCGAGTTAAAAGTTTTGACATTTGACTTTGGGCAGCAGATGTAAAACATAACATGCAGCGGTTTTCTTATTCGCAAGGAACGCGCCTACCTAAATCAAGATTGTGTGCACATTTACTGCATAAGTTTTCGAATCGAATTGAAGTGTTTATTTATAGATGATATACTGTTTTAGCACTACTATTTGCTGTGCTAACTCCAGTGCACTATCTATTTAGTGCGATCTTTCGGAGGCATTTGTATGCAAATTGTTTTCATAAACAGTGGATACGTGAGTACACATGAACCAGTCTCTGACAAGGTTACGGTATTGGAGGAGGGCCAGGATGTGACGTCATATACATCTTGCAGATACCATCAGACTGGAGTTTACTCGGAAAGGGCTTGACCTTCGAGATAAAGTAGGTAGTATAGCCAAAATCACAAATCACAAAGAGACATGAGCAAAATGTGAAATGCGGGATGGCTATTTCGTATGGTGATGGATATTGAAATATGGTACTGGCACGATCGGTAATTTTACCACAGAATGTACCTAAGCAATAGTCCAGTAGTCAAAGCGTTAGAATTCCGTCTCGTAGTTCGTAGGTTTGATGATCTCGTGTGTCGAATCTTTACGTATTTTTTTACCTTTTTTTGTACAACTATTTAGAACGATAGGCGCTTTTGGTCGAACTACGGTGAGTAGACATAAAAATCGTAAATAAAATAAAATATTAATAAACTACTAATATTATGTACTCGCAGGACTCCAATAGTACAAACTGCTGTAAATATTATTAAAAAAAATCCAACTTCAAACAACAAATCTTTACCAAAAAGATATTCAAAGCTGGACACCGTAAAACGCTTAGTTTTTTGTCGCACAGTTAGGCGTATTGATACATATCACAAACCAGAAAAATTTATTGTATTGTCAAATGTTCAAAGCTGGTTCTATTGAAAGCAAATAACTGATATGATACTTTTTAAATACTATCTAAAGCCAGACTCAGAACAAAGAGACATGTTTACCACTTATAGAACAAAAAATGTTTTGATTTAGTCGACAATAGACTGATTCTACAAAATGACTACAGATTCTATTTTAAGAATGATTGATTCTTACAATGTACAATTTTGGGAATTTGTAGAATCACCCATTTGACGACTAAGCCAATAGTTTATCCCAAACACACTCACACATACTGAAAGATAAAATCCTACTTCTAAAAGCTGAATCAGCGAATTCATGAAGTGACTAAAGAGGGATAGCGTTTTAAAGCGCAACATTTATCCGGCGCGGTGGGTCATGTTTCAGCGAATAATTTATGTGCACTCGTCCTGACGAATCTCTGCCTAGCCTCGAGCTCTAAGCTGGCTGGATTACATGAATTTCTTCGCAGTGGTTGGTGAGATACATTTCCACCCTTTGTGGCTTTAACTACAGAGCAGAGGCTACGCTTTACTAACTAAAATTATGATTATGCTTTAAGCATTGGTTTTGTTGAGATTCAACAATATTTCATAGCTTATGATACAATAATTATGTGCTTTGTTATGATTTACTGATGATTAATGAAACCTTAATGCCGTACTCAGCGATTATTAGAGTTTAATCATTGATTAAAGTAGCTGCATCTTACAAGCGTCAGGTCTAGAGAGAGATAATCCATCATAATATGTACTTAATTTATATCTCTAAGTGCAGCCGTAAGACAGCCAAATTCTAATGGATGGGTGTATTGATGGTGTGCAGGCAAAAAATAATGCTGAAAATGTGATTAGTATTTTAAAAACGTTATCGTATAAAGGCATTATTATTATGAAAACGATTTTCTCTTCAAGCACAACTACTAATTAAATAAATATTTCGTACCATCTTGACGGTGCAAGCATAAATGTTCTTTATGTTACAATTTAATTAAAAATACTCACTCCCGTTGAGATTTGAACAAAGGAGATTCTTAAAATAATATCTCTATTTAGATGAAATTAATTTCCAACTCCCTACAGGGAAGGTATTTGTGAAATAGCCAGACGATTTGAAAACGAATAAATTCAGATACTTTTTGGTACATTTTTATATGACCTTGGTGTTTTACAGCAGTCAACAACAGCTAATATTCTCTACAATCAAGGTCAAAGAGATACGTTGAATAGAAAATCTGCTGACACAAGTAAATTCACATCGAATAGCAGAGATTTGGCGCGAGATCTTGATGAACGAGATATTCTCGTTGTCGACGAGCCGAGAATGAAATATTGACGTGAATAAATAAAGCTCACACTTGACTCCGATGTAACGCCCATCCGACCGGATGAAACTTAGGTCACCACTTCAATCCGTAAGCCATCTGATAAAAATACCAACCGATAAATCACCAGATAAACTGACATAAAACGATGAATTTGTCATTTGATATTGGATCTAAATAGAACGATGATAATGGTGCTGATTATGTTGTTCACAACTAAACTAATGTAGTCTCACTAGGTATCTATCTAACAAAGAACATAAGAAAAGTAACAAATTATTATCATAAAATTAGTCCTATCAAAATAAGTGCCTTAATAGGGCCTAAATTTAATAAATGACTTTTTGATTTTGATTTTGATTTTGAGTCCAATGCTTGTTTTCAATATAAATGTGGACGCCATACATCGCGGTTACGTCTAAATACCTGCAAATGAAAACGGCAAAGACTAATTTGACAGCTTTAAATATATTCTATCCTCTTTCTAAATATTTGTAAGAAAGAGATGTGATGTGACTTAAATTAGTTTAGTGCGATTATTAGAATCGGCACCAATGGATTACAATTATTTTATTCGATCCAAGTCATTGATTAGTTTCAGATAGGGAAAGTAATTAGGGATGTAATTAAAGATAATGAAATATGTATATTTATCACGCTAATTAAAGAATAAAATCAATATTACACCAAAACTAAATGGTTCTTGAATTCGAACGTCGTAAATTTTGATTAATTAAATACAAACCTTATGCGGAAAATTTATCATACTGTCGCAATTACACTTAATCCAGACTCGATTTAATGATACTATGTAATTTAAAGTCTATTACTATGTTAAAATATGCAATAAATTATAGCAGGTAAAACAAAGTGATGTAGCTACGGGTCATATAACAAAGTAAAGTATATACGGGCCGGCTATTTAGATCATATAAATCTAAGCCGCCGATCCCACAGAGTTTTAGCTGCGTTCTGCATTCACTATTGTGCACACAGCAGTCCAGAGTTCTAAGAGTTCTGCAATATTCACTATCGATCACATGTCATACACTTTTTTACTTTTAAAGACTCCGCATATATCACAGTGAACGTGAAACGCAGAACTCTCGAACTCTTTCTGTGGGATCGGCGCCTGAGCATTCGTATATTTTCTATGAAACAATATACAAAAGATATGAAAAATATAAATCTTTTTTTTAAATTTAAATAACAATATCTGAAACAGTTTATGAACAAGAGCTTCACATGATTTTTTTCTATCAATATAACTACACTCGTTTCCAGAATTATTTGCGGGGACGTTTATGTTAACAGAAAACTAAGGATAATACATTCGCTACTTTCACAAGTAGCCAATATAAATAATGGTCATGGTAATTTATTGATGTAGTACTATTTATAAGTTTCATCCATACATGATGGCAGCTCCTCTTTTATTGCTCCCCAGTTTTGTATTAAAACGAGTAATGTACCGTGCTTTGATATATTGCCGACGTACAATAAAAGTGCTCGGAATATTAACGTAAATACTATGGCTAACATACAGTCCATTTTTCAAACAGTATCTCTGCAATGTTATATAAGCGAAGAAGTTCGTGGATACAAACAATATAAGGGTATTCGAATATAAAGACTGCACATTACATTATGTAGTGATTCTTCTATCAATCTCTGTTAATGAAATCGAATCAATCATATTTCTGTTTTTATATCAGTAAAGATTTGTTGTAGAATTTTGTTTATCGGCTTACTTAAGGAGCTCGTGATAAGTGAAGCAATTTTATGATATTTCAAACGGCATATTTGAAAGGGTGTCTCTGTTTTTCCTGCCTATGGTTATCTCTATTTAGCACATGTTGAAATAAAGGATATTGGTTTTCAATAACATTGAAAGCTTCCACAAGCAAAATTTACAGATCAGTTGTTTTGATAAAATATATGTTTTTTTTTTATACAACTAAGTCGGTAAACAAGCTTACGGTCCGCCTGATGGTAAGCGGTTACCGTAGCCATATGGACGCTTGCAACACATCGCTCACGCGTTACCGACCTTTCCCCCCTCCCCTATGAGCCCTGGCGACCTTACTCACGCGCAGGAACACAACTTTACAGAACATAAAGTTATTTGGCTGCGGTATTCTGTAAGGTGGAGGTACTTCCCCAGTCGAGCTGCTCTTTGAGCGAATATTACGCTATGCTCTGCCTCTCTCAAAGATTACTCATTAATTTCTGGAAAGGTGAATTACCGTTACCTTCTATGAATTGATAATTTGTGAAATTACTGTACTACAAGAGTATAAACTTAATTCTGTAGATACTCTTCACCTTAAACAAACCTAGCTCAAATCCTTTCCTAGTAATTACATTTTAAGGTCATCTAAACTTAGTATTCATAAGTGGGTTCTGTAGTAATATGGTCCAAATCCTGTTTATCGATAACATGGTTGACGCTCACATGCGTAACACCAATATCAAAGCCTTGACTTTCAGATTAAAAGCCCTTATAAGCCTGTTGAATCGACTCGTCGCTCAATCGACGAAAATAGACAGAACATGTTTCTTAAATGACTAATCAATTTTTCTATAGTCTGAGTGGTCCTTGGTAAGTAGGCACAGTTAAAAATAATAACATCTTGCTTCGTTGGCTACCACCCTCAAGTTGAAAATCTGTCGCAAGGCTACTGCCGTTTCAACTGTTACACTTGGTTGGTAGTTCATTTCTAGCATTTAATTTTATCGACTTACCACGTCATAATTTTCCACGATTAGATTATGGTCCAACACAAGGCTATCCTACAGTATTAATAATTCATTATATATCCTTTTCAGCCTCGTGCCATTTGTTGTCATTGAAGAGATATTACAGACTTGCAAAAATATTTCAGGCTGTCTTTGTAGAGCCTATCAAGATTATTACATGTAACAAAAAAGCGTAATATTGCTCTTACACGTGTTTAGTCTTTCTTTGAGCTACAGATGTTATTAACTAGAGAGAGCTAAGATAATACTAAATAGTATGATTCTATAAGCATTGCCAACATACTGCTTGTACGTATACAAGAAATGAATATAGTAATATCATGGAACGTGGTATGAAATGGAATATAATGGAGGGGTACTCCTCGGAACGTATGTTAGTGAAGTATGTGACAAATGCAAACTGGTATCATACGGTATTTCACAACGAAGTCGGAGTGCCCGGAATTTTCACGACAAGATGAATCGTAAATTTGAGATGAAGCCACAGATCGTACAACGAAACGTGGACTGAATAAATCACCTGAATTCATAATAGCATTTTATACCAAAGCAAAGCAGTAAGATTTATAAAATACTAGCTGCCCGGCGCGACTTCGTTCGCATGATGCCCTACCCTACCCTACGTTTAAACCTTCCCTGGACTTCCACTAACATTTCAAAACCAAAATTTAGCCAAATCGGTCCAGCCGTTCTCGAGGTTTATTGAGACTAACGAACAGCAATTCATTCGGCGGAGCATCATTTATAAATTAACTAGCTATTCCGCACAGTTTCTTCCACGTTCCCAGGTTCCGTTATGGATAAAAAGTTGCCTCTACCGCTGTACAAAATATTAGTAAGAAAATATATGATTAGTACCTATTTAAAATACTATTATTACTCTAAGAACATGTTGGGAAAATTTTAAATGAATAAAATGCAATTTTAACACATTTCTGATATTAGGTACATCCATTAAGTACAAAACATAGCAAACAAACCGACCTTTGAAAAAGTTAACACGGGCCAAGTTTTTCCTTCAACATTGGCGTTCAACTGTTTGTATAATAGGCGGGGGCCGTGTAAGCCCTGGCACTGTCATTGTTTAATGGCCAGTCGTAAAAGGGTATTACCGTTTCATTTTTTGCTTTCTACCATCATATATTTCTCGAGTCGGGACACTGAGCTGGATAAACTTTTGGAAGACACAATAATGCATTGTATTTTGTGGGCTTTTTATTATCCAACACTCCGTTTTGATTAACCAGGGGTAAGGCTTTCCAGGAAAATTACAAAGCTTTATCCTCAGCTCGTTATTTTATTTTTACTCTACTTAGGTGTCCGCCTGATGGTTACTATAGCCTATAGATGCCTCTCTTCTTTAATAATGGTTTGAATAAGAATTGAGAGGATTCATTGTTGCGATAACGGAAGGTCTACATCGCTGTTCCTCACACAGCGTCTCCTATTAGCGTTCTGGCGACCAAATTCGAATTCTGAACTTTAATATCGTAACTCATAAAGCAGCTTACTATAACATCAACATGAAGAATGCCTACTCCAACGATTTACAAAACGAACAAACAACTCAAACAAAGGGGCGTGTTGAATTCCCTGTCATTTTAGGTGTCGCCTATCTTGAAGAGGAAAAAGTAAATTTACAAAAGTGCTCACTCATGCGTAACATTGACGGGTAAGGCCATTTGTACTTATCAAGCTTGGCTGTTGTTTTGTAAGGATTCTCCCGAACAAACTGTACACATATAACAAACAGGGAAAGAGATAAGTTGTATTCTCTAACATATTTGTAACACATGTTGTAAGGAATTTATCAATTTAGTATACAAATAAGTGAAGTGTTAGTCGTAAGCTAGGTTATTTGTAATCTAATTATAAAGAGTTGAAGTGAAACTAAGAATGATATTTGAAATAAGCAAAGTATCTGAGCTATGCTTCAATGCTTATATTCTTGTATTATTATATCTCACAATTAGTTGCACGCAAACATTTCTAAAACTATACATATTTACATTTATTTTACAAAACGCATTTGAAAACAATATTTGAGATACAAACAACAGACAAACTATTACAAAACTCGGATCCTTGCTGCTTTACAAGTTTTATTTGGAAGGTGGTTTATAAACATAAAGGCAGATATTCTTGTTTTTAGTACAAATTACACGAGGTTAGTGCCTAGAAATTCGCAGGTAAACCTAAAATACATACATGTCTTTGGGGCATGTACTCATTTGCGTGTGATAATAATACCGCGTTTATTTTATCCAGTCGGTGTACACACGCCTTCAGCGCTGCAGCGTTTTCCCAGCAATTATCACTTCAAAGTTTTTCCTTTGAGACAATATGCAGCTGCTCACGACGACCTAATACATCCGTAATGTACACAATTGGAACGCATGTGGTCCCACACTGTTAATGACTTCACCACAGCAAGTGTGCGTCTCATACAAAGCCCGTGTTTGCATACAAATGGTATTCACTCGACAGTCTCGACACCTAAAGAATCTCTCATAGCATTACCTGATGCTAGGTAAGTACTTAAGTAAAAAGGTACGCGAAAAATACTTAACCTTTACGTAATGTAGGATAATTTTAATGAGACGGACTAACGTTTGACAAATTCTGTTTCGCGTCAGATGTTAATGCGGTTTCATAAATTCTATATTGGATATTTTGAAGATACGATTTATAAGTTAAGCGCTGCTGCGGTGGAATTGGTTTTCACCTAAAATTTAATGACGTGTTTTCATTGAAAAATGAGAGCATTTTGAAAAAAACTTGGCGTTGCTTTTAAAGCAACTCGCTTTATTTTACTCTCGCATTACAAGGCTTTTCGTAGTCACAAAGCTCTGAGCTTCGCCTAGAATTTCTTCTAATTAGGGCCGTACCTCTAACGTTAAGTAATTAATCAGGTAGGTACTACGGTAAAAGGTTCACCGTTTTCCATCTTTACTATGGCACCTTCAGTCATAATACGATTATTATGCAATAAGGGTGATAGATCCTTTAAATAAACAGTCTAAAATATGATATTTTCGTGACTCTAACATCATTTCAACAGTATTTGATGTTACTATAAAGACGCTACATAATAGTTGTTGTTATTCGTAGATTTCGCGTTTGACATTAAATTTAAACACCTCAAATTAATTTTATCGAGCTTAACAGAAACTTTATTATTATCTTGAATTTCAAAGTTGTTAACTTCAGTTTAATCAAACTTGAGCTCTAAATCAACACCTAGATGATGGACTCATTTAAAATATACACAAATTTCAATTAAAATATACACGAATTTCAATTAAAATAGATCAGACGACATCGGAAAGTAATATAACAATCTACAAGCGTATATATTTTATATTAACGATAAGATAGTTAAAACCCTTTAATAATTGCCTACTAATCTACTACAATACCACCCATTTAATCCTCTAATAAAAAACATAATATTCAAACAAAACAGGTTGTAGTCTCAGGGTGTAGCTGAAGTTCGGAGACTGTTTCGTTTCATGGCTTGATTGATATCCTAAAAAATCTTCTCACGCATGCAGGGTTCAACCATAACTTTTTTCTTCGATGTGGTATACAATACAACCAATAACTAACCTTATATGCGTCTGGTATATTGACTGGTTCTCCACTTTCCGCCACATAGCCGACGATCCCGCTGCCCCATGGTATCCTAATTTCCTCGAGCTGTTCCATTTGTTCTGGTGTTGACTTTGAGCAGACGTCGAACAGTTTTGATACTAAACATCTGTAGACAAAGAAAGTTACAAATAAGCGATTTTAAAATAAAACGACAGACGATAAACATGCTTATTACAAAACTTGGTAAATACAATCCGAACCATTGAATTATTACGCTTAGAAGCGAAGTATCGAACAAAAATCCTCGCGACTCGTAGGCCACTTGACAACCAATGTGTGCGTGAGTACCATATAATTACACTCGCTGGCACGCACACAAGCGCACGAGTAATGTTGCAAGCTAAACGAAATTTTTCGGTAAAATTAACCTTCCGATACTAGTGAATGAAATTGGAAGTAAGTATTCATAAAATTAATTAAATAGTCTAATATATGTTCTGCGTCTTAGATAATTTATCTTATCATAGACACAGGCCTGTTATTTATTTATTACTAGTTTAATGGTTATGTTTCATAGTACTTATGTCGGGTATTTTAACATAGTAAACCAAGACAATGTGCAAAGCTATGAACGTTTTTACACCCTAGACGAATATCTTAAATATGACAAAACTTGGTAAATAATTATATAATTTGGACATCTCATTTAATTTAATTTGATTATTATTTTATTATATTGTATTACATTAATTATTAGATTCAATTTAAATTTATAATTTTGCATGCTATTCTGTAGCGAAAGGTGTGATAACACCTCAATGTTACGACATTTCTGGCGAAATAAACAATTTCATTTCAAAACGATCGTACAATTTGTAGTAGGTATTGTTGGTAATGATAGGTTTCATATATGATAGGTTGTATAGAAAAAGAAGATTAAGAAGTATGTAGGTATTTAATTATCATTATCGTATAAAAGACGAATAGCTAACCATTTTTATAATATCTAACTGAATCTATACTAATATAGTATTAATATTTATAATACAAGAAACCGGAAGAGTTTTTTGTTTGTTTGTTTAAACGGGTCAATCTCTGTAAAAAAAACTACCTGTAAAACTACTACTGTGTAAAACTACCAGTCTGATTCGAAATTATTTCACTAATATGAAGCTACCTACATTATCCCGAGTATTATAGGCTACTTATCCCAAGAACGCGGGTGAAACCGCGGGGGACAGCTAGTCAGTTATAATAGCTATAAGTAAAAGAAACAACTTATCGGACTCAATTACTTACTCTACTTCCTACTCTAACAAAATCAGTATCAATTACGTAAAACAACATAAATTCGCACACAAACAGCTGGCAACACTTTGCTCGAAATCCGAGTGAAGAATTTTTATTTTTGAATTTTGTTATTTTAGATGAATTACGCAATAATATTAGTGGCTTATCTATGGAATATTACAGCAGAATTCTAATCTTTCTTCCTTGATGAATTATGAAACCATTTTACTGCACAAACCGTCATATTTATTATTTTTCTGAGAGCTCCACTCACTAAAACGCCAGTCAGTACACTGACAGCGCGGCGGTCATTTGGAGCCATTATGGCTCCAATTGAATGGATTGTGTTTCGCGCGTGTACTTTGTTTCTATGTGTAATAATTCAATGATCCGAACATTGTAAATAGGTACATAGCTTAGTGCCTCATCATTATTATTTGTCTGTGGTATTGCAAAGCAATAATTAACATCAAATAATATTAGTTTGTGGATATAAATAAAACAATTAAAGACTCTCGAAAGAATTGTCGCGCAAATAAAACTAATACCACTTCACTAAACGGGCATATTTGCACCACCAATGCAATCTGGATGAAATTGAATAAACTATTTGTTTGTAGATAATAAGACGAATAAACGTCTTTATAGTCAAGAACATGCGAACGTGCGACGTAATGCGATCACAGTTATAGTAAATTTTCATAATTTCTCAGAGAATACCGTTATTGACGCATAGAAAGTGCGCTGATACGTAATGTAATTCCCATCATACTGTGTAGAACTCTTTATGAATAATGCAAAACATGGGAAATAACGTCGCAAAACAGATAAATCACAATTACGTAAATCACATTTCATTAGTATCAAAGATAGAGGGTAGTAAACAAGACGAGCATACGACAGACATAATCGAATTCCCGTCGCTGCCGCCCCAGGCGTGGGGAATTCTCCAATCGACAAATAAAAAGAAGAATCCTTGTAATAAAACCTCGTGGGAGTGTCATCGCCTCCTCGTTAATAGTTTGATAGGTATAAATGTATTGTGATACGCGAGCTTTTAGCACTGTTGATCATTAATTAACAGTTGTTTATGGAGCAAACTTTTGTAATTGGTCATAAATGCGTATTTTGTTTGACTATATTCTGTTGCTAATTAATATGACCGTAAGGTTCGAATATTACTTACAAATAAGTAATCTAGGTGCGGAATATTATGCGGAAACCACCGATGTCAATCTAAATAGATGACGCGAGTGTATGTTCTTCGCGTATCAAAAGCTGTGCAAAAAGGGTGAGCAATGCTCTTCTTTTGAAACTGTTTCGCGCGGACAGGGAACTCGCATAATAGGCTTCATGTCAGATGTGTAGCGAGGATTGTGTTTAGCTGATAAATAGGATCGCTTCATTTTCACGTAGCCTAACTCAGTCAAAGCCATTTATTCAATTTTGGCCCCAGAAGAGCACTTATGAAGGTCACATTTACTGAAGTTACCACCTAAAAAATAACTAAATCAATCTTGTGACATTATGGTAGGTATAAAAAAGTGACACGCTTGGTTTCATACGGATGGAGGGACTTGCGTTATGTATTTAGATTTATGTCTATGGCGGAAACCTACTTTGATGATTATTTTGTAATTGGAAGAATGTAATGTTAATATTGTATTGTAACGTTCAAATTATATATTATGTTGCCGACATGTGCATTCAAATTCTAGAGCCTTTCAGGATTAGGATTTAGTTAGCCTTAGAGGATTTCTGGAGCCGCCACCGCGCCGCTGAGAGTAGCAGAGATAAACATCATAACCGAGTATATTAAAATATCAGTAAGTACACAAAATGGTAAACCTCCTCGCGACATAGGATCTTGTAGATTTATTATTATTTAAATTTTGGGTCACACACACATATTCATCCTGCTGTAAAGGCATATTTAGGTCAGAGTTGAAGACGTACTTTTGATCCGTGAATATTTACTGTTAGTACCTAAAATGTTGTGCCATAGGGTAGATTTTATATTCACCGATATAATATTATTCTTTGTTTGGTAAGTATTAAGAGTACATAATCATTAATCTTTTAGATATTTTAACTAGGTAAGGTTTTATAAAAGTATACTTATTTATCCTTACTAATATTATAAACGCAAAAGTTTGTATGTATGTATGTTTATTACTCTTTCACACAAAATCTACTGAACAGATTTGGATGAAATTTGGCACACAGATAAAATATGATCTGGATTAACATATAAGATACTTTTTATCCCGCGAAAACCTGCGATCCCTCGGGAATGCGGGTGAAACCGCGCGAGAAAGCTAATATAATAATATATAAACAATTACAAGCAAATTGTCATCGAATAATTACGAATTCACGTACAAGTTCATGAAAAGTAAATTGTGACCAAGACAGCCATCCTCCATCATCATTGTGATTAATGTTTTTTTTGTTTTAACATTCGATTTTTCTACGATATGAATTCCCCAAGACATGGCTTCAAAAATGTACCAACATACCAACTAACTTTATATTATGTACCATTAAAATCGGTAAAACGGTAACGGAATCTTAGACTCCTTGGGACTCTGTCTTGAAGAGCCCATTCTAACTCAATAAACAGCCGTGACACTTAAGTGACGACTACACATGTCATAAATTCATTTCGACTCATTGAAGTTGGTTAACTAAATGTGAATAATTAACATTGTCAGTGAGTTAAAGTTAAAATAATATTATTTCAAAGAACAGTGTAAAAGTTGATCATGCAACCTGAAAATTGAAACGTAATATTATTTTATTAAACAAATTATCAATTAGAAAAAAAATATAGTACCGGTTTAAAATAAATTGGTTTTGTCATTTTGACCGGAATGAAAACGATAAAAAAGCGATATTGGAAACTGTAATTAAACGATTTATTCCGTGAGAACAGATGCGACAAATCAATTAGATACAAAAAGATTAAAATTTAAAAACCGTTTGTGAAGGGGTGGGAAACGTTATCGTAAAAGATTAAATACTATAATGCCTTACTGACAGAAGTCTCTATTTCACAAGCTTTTTATTAACTTGCAAAGTTGTATGTATAATCGGGTCAAATCTTGCAAGTCGAATTTCAGCCACTTCCAGTGGTCGGATTGACTTAATATTTGGTATAAATTAGTACATTGGAAGACAATGCAAGTACAGTAATTAAAAAAAGATTGTATTAAAAATGATTTTTTTAACAAAAACTTATTTATGATAGAGAAACCGTTCAAAAACTTATACTCATACTTCATTTTTTTTCCTTTGACCGGTGATGAATGATCAAAAAGAATTTTTCCCTAGTATTTGTTCTGAGACAGTAACCTATATGAATATTTTTCCGGTTTACCAGCACTGCATACTTACAGTCATATCAAACTTCATAATTATTTAATAAGGAGTATCTCACAAAATTTAAATATTTTAAGGATGAAGACGTTGCGTAAACATAAGCATCTGTTCATATACAGGCCTATTAACAAACTTCGCGATCTCTTCCAAATCCGAATCGAAAATGATTGTCACTTGAAACTTTTCCGGGAACCGAGAATCACATGAATCTCTTTCATTGGCTCTTCTCCACGGGGGTTAAGGTCACGGTCAAAGGGGAGGATGGGACGGGAACGAGGAAATCATAATGAAATGAAAGGATCGAACACATGGGGGAGTTCGAGGAAAGTTGGCAACATCCAATGTGTTTGATATGAACATTATTCATGTCACGTCATCACCGTATGATCAAGGCAATTTTGTTTAATTCGCCGAGCTACGCATTGAATATGTTGAGCTACTCGTAGAATTATTTAAGAGTTTAACAAAGGCCTTTAAGACCCTTCGTAATCGTTCACTCGTTCACAAATTATATCATAATTAGCCGTTACCCGCGGGTTCACTCGCGTTCCCGGGTAAGTTTTCTATTTGTGAAAGATATCCATATAAAAAAAAAGTTTGAAACAGAAATATTTATTTATTATTTCATGATGCAAACAGTACACAAAAAATATTAACTAACTATGTTCGATGAAAACAAGTAATAAATCACCCGATTTGATGGGTGTCTGATCCACCAATCAGTAAGGGAAAAATGGAATCATGAGAAAATATCGAAGCTGTTCTAAATAAAGTTTTAGGCATAAATAGTTTTTAGTGACTAATATTAACTTTGAGCAAACATGAACTATAGAAATATTGTCATTTTATTAAAATCGTCATAATATTGTGAGCGACAAAATAAAAACATCTCGTAATTATACACAATAAAAACAATGAACAACAATATAAATAAACAAAGTAAAACATTTGTTTTGTACCATAAATGTTTTATACGTTCAGAATTCATTATTGTTATTATTGTCTTTTTCTAATTGGCCTTAGTGAGTGATGCGCACTTTAAGCTTCTGTTAACAAAGATATCAATTAGAACATGTAATGTCAGTAGTTCATAATAATAATTGTTGATACTGAGTCCTCTTATTCTATGCCAACTATCAAGGCCAAGAAATGGCAGTCTAAACAGTTACTGGGTTTCCCATGTTCTTATAATGTATTTTTTGCCTGGCTTCTCAACTACATGCACAATAATTCGATCATAAAGAATATGTATGGATGAATCATTTGGTACTAACAATCTGTAGTATTAACCGACACTTCCTTAAACGAATTACCAAAATATTCCTTCATTTCTCGCTCCAATCATTTTAATTTAGCGAAAATTGCTATAAAAATTTCAGCACCTAGTTAAAATTTTATAGAATTTGCAACGTTACCCTGGCCTTGCTCACTCATAAGGCCCCTTTCATTTCATACTTTGCGCTTGGCAAGCAACATCATAATTTTGAATTGTTATACAAACCGACATTGTTCTGTAGAATTTCAGTGCTTCTATAAATAAAATATTTCCATTTGAAAGTAATGTAATACGTGAAGAGAACGCGAATCTTCTGCAATATACTTATTCAGTCAGACGTGGATTTATAACATTTTGAAATACTAATTTATACTTCACGTACCGGTTGGCGTGGAGGTTCGATACACTGACCGCGGTGGGTTCGATTCCCGCCTAACACTTTTGTGCATGAACATATCCGTCTGTTCAAGTAACATAATTACTATAGGTCATACTCTGCTTAGATTTGCCATGTATGAAGAATGTTTAAGCATATTTATGGAATAACACCAATGAAGACAAAACTGACTATTTTCATTTAGAAAAAAGAATCTCATATCTTCCTACCAATAACCAAGCTTCCAATACTTAATATTGTATCAGAGGAAAATTCAATAAGCATATGATATAGTGAACAAAATTGCTTTCGAACTTGACCGGACCATTATAATGGTGAAATCGAATGTGTAATCGAAGACAGATTGTGCCGAGGGGAGGCCATTGTCTGCTCTTTATCCGAAAAGCCACAATATTATATAATACATGCATAGCCATACAATATGATAAGTAAATAAGGATATGCGCCAATAATATGTAGTGTATTATAAGTGCCTTATATGGTAAAGGCGTTTACACTTGAACCTATATATTCAATATCTGCTACGTTTCAAGAGTGGGTTTAGGATCCTTACAATTAACTTCTCCCACAAACGTGAATATCGTCCACATAACCGTAACTCAGAATATTTATAAAAAAGTGAACAAATCTACATCAGTCCACAAGGACTCTTGTAAACAAAAGCCCTTGCGAAGGTCCTTGTCGCCTGACATTGTAGCAATATCGCGGGGTACGTGTAGCATTAGAAGCGGTCGGCCCTTCGGGAGCGGATGCCGGGTATTGGAGCTCATGTACAATTTTGCTCACCGACCACGAACACTGACAAATGCTCGTGTGTATACCTACTGGCGAGAAGCCACAGCTTTTGTTCAGCTTCATACATTGCAATAAATATTCGAGTGTAACTCTGAAGACGGACACAGCAAAATCCGCGTTCACTTTGAATCGGGTAGGCAAATTTGTATCGGAAAAGTCCACTATACTGATAATCATTTTCTGTTAGTGAGCCAAATTCAAGAGTAGATATGAATTGTTCCGAACTGTGCGGGCTCAAAGGAGTTTTCTTCCGCGGACGCTCAGACTGTGGAATGAGCTCCCCGCCGTGGTTTTCCCAATGGAGTACAGCATGGGGTTCTTCAAAAAGGGTGTGAAGAGGTTTTTTCAGGGTCGGCAGCGCGTGAGTGATACCCCTGGTGTTGCAAGCATCCATAGGCTACGGTAACCGCTTACCATCAGGCGGGCCGTATGCTTGTATAAAAAAAATCAGAATACAATAATCACAACTGATTATTACGCTCACAGGCAAGATGCTAACACTTTCATACCTTAGCTAAGCAATAAACATAATTCAGTGTTCAATAGACAAAGACAAGAAGAAAATCATTGTCATCTATCTTTAAAAGTGATAATTTGCAAATTTTAACTAAGAATGATATTGAAGATGCTGTATTTTTTAAGTTATGTACCAAAACTAACATTTGGTCTAGAACGTTAACGTCCCACTGGTAATCATGAAACTAACGGCTGTGACACGCAGCGAGGAGTCGTGTTAACATTCAGTTTTGTTGTTCGCTTCAAAGCTAGCCTGTAAACATAAAGCCTTATTTTTGGGGAAAACTATTTACCTCAATGTACAAAGGGAGGACGTTTTAAACAACAAATTCTTTAGAAGTCATCATTTTCTTTACAATTAATTAAATAAATAATTAGACGGGCCAGTTGGCGCAGTTGGTTAAGATTTACCTTACGCGCCGCAGGTCGTGGGTTCGATTCCCACACAAGACATACATTTTTGTGCATGAACATGTCTGTATGTCCTGAGTCTGGGTGTAATTATGTATATTAAGTATGTATTTACAAACAAAAATTAGTATATGTATTATATCAGTTATTTGGTTTCCATAGTACAAGCTCTGCTTAGTTTGGGATCAGATGACCGTGTGTGAGGAATGTCCCAGGATATTTATTTATTTATTTAATTACAACATAAAATTACAATACGATAAAGCCGATGACTTAGTTTTGGGATTTCATAGTTCAGAAATCTACTTGTATATTTTGAAGATTATTGACTCGCACTAAACTAGGCTTGGGTTGAAGTAATATAAAAACGATTTAAAGTTACGTTCGCGCCATAGAGTTAGAATATTATAGAGCGACTGTACGAGAGAACGGTCTGTGAGCACGGGAACGGTCTAAGTGCCTTGAAACGAAGTGCGCGTACATAGTTTCAACGACTAGTATACGTATAATGAATGTCAATTTCTCGTTTTTTATCGATACTTTTACCAAGAACAAATGACAAGGAATCCATATCGACATTTTGTCTGACTGTAAATCAACTAGTGCACGATATATCTGTGAATGCATCTATATGGAAACTGCTCACGCTTCGCACAAGTTAACGTTGCTAACGCTATCACTCTATAATATTCTAACTCTATGGTTCGTGCACTCACACTGTAAACATAACATACATGTAGTCTGGGCCAAATGTGAGTACTTCATACGGAGTTACGGTATTTGTCTGCGAACTTCCGCATAACTTGGAAACCACACATCCAAGTTTAATCAAACATCGTTTGGATCAACAGCCTACTCACATAATAACGAAAACCGCAATGTGAATTTGCGAATATATGCGGATTTAATTTTAGCTTTTACATCGTTTTTTTTTGTTGTGTTAGTTAGAAAGACTGACGTTTTGAAATCTATCACAGTAAATGACTGGACAAGTATGAAAATGTTTGGACCAAAAACTCGTATGTAATCTTTGAGATTACTGTGTTTGCAATTATAGTTGTTGTAATAAATTAAAGCAGCAAACACTCCTACTAATATTATACACATACAATTTTAAAAAGTTTTCTGTGGATATTTGAGACTCAATCAAAAAAAGAGAGAAATACTTTTATAGCATATCGGGAAATATTAGAGAGATAAAGCGAGTGAAACGGCCAAGCCACATATTTTGACTAAGGTGTGTAGAGTTTCTGAAATTAGGGCTTGTATAGTTTGGGCGTGTAGAGTTATAAGCTTGGCTCTTCATGAGATCTGATAACTTTTTGACAGTGCGAGCCATATGGCCCCGTCTTGGCAACATTTTACATGAACATGTTTTTGGTGGGACATTTCCATTCATTTCTTTACGTAGGTTAATGTCTTAGCAGTTGTATAAATATTGTAACATCAACAACAAACGTAGTAAGTACTTTCTTATTAATTAACAAAAATTCACAGCACATTTCCAAACACTCTGGTGTTCTCATTAATTGCAACCGAGTGAGGCACCATCACTTGACACAGTTATTCATTTAGAGCCTGTTACAGTAGGTGATAATTTGCGTTTCAGCATATTCGATTGAGGCTAAGTTCTACTCGAATTACTAAAACCTTTATCTGAATGTCTGTGTATCTCTTAACTTAGCAGTCAATATCATTTTCATTTACAATGCAAATAACTTTCTTCAATTGTAGTAATGGTAGCTGTTTTGAAACATGCAATTGTTGATGTGAATTAATCATGATTTAAATTTTAATCATAATGAGATGAATTTGATCTCAAGCAATCTGATTGGTCTATTATTTATGTCCACCTAGGGTTGCCAGGCCCAAAAACTCAAAAGCCTGACTAAGCGCTTAATTTAGCCGGACACTTTCCCTAAAAGCCGGACATATAATGTTCGAAAACCCTGACATATGTTCGGAAAACCGGTCAATATTTCATAATAAAAGAATACTTATTTAAATTGTTTTAAATAAATCACGTAATTAACAAGCTTATCTAACATAAAATAATCATATATTATCAGTCATTCTCATTGAGTACCGCAGCGCACGCATCGCACCGCTTTGCCCGTGGCTTTGCGAAGAACAGCGCTAGGGCGGGGCTTTTTGCGCTTTGCCTGTGGCTTTGCGAAGAACAGCGCTCGGGCGGGGCTTTTTGCGCTTTGCCTGTGGCTTTGCGCTCGAGTTTCGGTTCACGCGCTGCCATACCCCACAAAAGCCGGACAGGCCGGGCGCGTAAATATTTGGCCGGACACGACCGTAAAAAGCCTGACCTGGCAACCCGATCCCCACCCCAATCCACATCTCCAGCAGAAAGATACTCCTAAAAATTGAATATCCAATCCAATTTTACTGGGCTAGTCAAAAGTGCACTTTTTACTAGCCCAGTAAAATTCAGTAAAGTGAAATCCATTGCCGTCCGAAGTGATAGAGAACGCCATGAGGAAGCAGAAAACTTCTGACATGTATAATAACTATAACTTTCTATGGCATCGTAAGGAAATATGCTGTAAAAAGGAGCCAAAAGTTGATAAGGATTCTAAAATATACAACACTGCAGTGCGCTACACGGCAGTATCGTAAAATTAAGTGGAATTTGGTATTAGTTCTGGTATAAAATTCTAACTGAAAAATATTATAGATGCAACAGAGAAGAACGATTAGTTCTAAATGCAGTGTATAAATTAATGTGAATTTATACACTGCATTTAGAACAGAGTAATTTTTGGTGTCGACGTTCCGCAGTTGAATAATTTTTGGTAATGGGAAGAACGTTTAAAAATTATTAGGATCTAGCCCAAGCTATCAAGTACAAAGAGACATCGAAGTTGATATAATAATACTTTTATAAAACTAAAAGTAATCGCGAACGGTTTGTCACCCTGAAATTGAAAATAAATTATATTTACCATGAAAACTGTATAATTTTATACAGAATAGCATTAAATAAACAATTTCACAGTAAAATATTCACAGCATTTGTAACAGAATAAACAATATTGAAATGTGTGTGGCAACATGTATATAATCAGAATATTTTGCATATACAACCGTAGAGTAGGTACCGTGGTATAGAAGGACACTAAATCGTCTATCGAGGACACGTTAACGTGGCTAGGAAAATAATTTTATCTTGCAATTTCACCAGTAACGGGCTGCGATCCAACGTTTTATTAATAAACAGCTTACAGATACAAAAAATGAAAAACATGGAACGTTCCTTTGCCAACACTGTTTTGAGTAACTGCCGTGTTGAAATTAATTGATGTTTTAGACTATGTATGCTTCATGCGGATAGGTAAAATGTAATATAACATCATACATATGTAAAATCCAAATTAAGCGCAGGTGCATCCAAATGAATAGCTTGTTTTTTAGAAATAATAATACTCCATAATATTGGGAACACGTAAAAGTAAAGAAAAATCAGTAAAATCTACCTACAAACATACAAAACCTTTGTGACATTCCGTCAAACGTTTGAAATAATGTTATGCTCTACATCTGTCCTTTGAATCTGAACATTTTAGGGTTCTCTATTGTTCTCAATCTGTTTGCAAATATATTGTTTACAATATCCCTGTAATTGAGATTTACTTCTAAACTTAATTCTTCTAAATGTGGATATTTGTTTCTCGGTTTTGATTTGGACCATTTCTGCTCTAGCGTTTCCTCAGCCAAATTGGCATTATACATAGTATAATTTTCTGTTTGTATCAAAAGGTTTCAAAGGTGCTGAACCATTGATATTCACGGCTGGGTCGATAGTTGACCGATTTTCCCAACGCCACGGTCTAGTAACGAAATAGGAAAAGACTTGGTCTAATTCGTTTGGGTAACCGAAAGTGAAATTTGTTTTTCCTCTCACCGGATAATGCCGCAACCTGTTGTTATTTCCTAGTCATTTATTCGTATTTTGTTTATTTAATGGACTGGGCCCAAAGATTGAATAAATGCTTTGTTTAGTTGGATAAATATGGACGTATTTATGGGCATTATATACAGGTCGTTGTTTTGGTCAGCGACGAGCGACTCAGGGTCGATAATACTAAAAAAATACTTTTTTTTTTAATAATAAAAATTGAAAAATTTTGAAAATCATGTAATAAGCTAAAGTGTATACATAATACTCAACGGGAGTACGAGGGAGTAAAGGGGTGGGGCGATGGCGGCTTGCGCCTAGCTCTAGTCTGTGCACGTGCCTAGTAACCATACTTTGGGGTAATTTTATTTCAAACTGAATAAGGTATTTCTCAACATATTTACAGTATTTAATGGAATTAAGTCCATTTTTGGGGAATATATATTGTGTACTACCGCTCCTGAGTCGCTTGTCGCCGAGCAAAACAACACCCTGTATATAATAATAATTTATGATTTGATATAAAAATATATTATCTAGATTTTAGGATTACCATTGTCAGATGACACTCTCAACTGACAATGGTAAAACAACGGCTTATTCCCGTTTGTCTACGTTCCCGTTTGTCAACGGTACATATAGTTACCTATACCGGTGTATTGCGTGCACCAAGTACAGTCAGTATGTTAAGTCTAATTTTAAAGGAATGTAAATATTGGTTTGAAATTAAATAAGTACATATTTAAGATTTTCATAGTGTAGTTTTTATGTATTGTGTAAAAATATAATATATTATGACTAGTAATTAATTATCCTATGCAAAGCAAAATCAACAACATACGTTACTATAATATACAATGGGTAAACGTTGTTTATTCATTCGTAATGTTTTTATCTAAATGTGACTATAATAAATTAAAAATTACAACTTAACAAAGTAAAATCAACAAGTGCAATTAAATAATTTGGTACACTAAATATAACGTAGGTATATAATTTAACTACACAACAAAAAAGCAACGGAATAATAGGTAAATAAAATATAAAATAGAAGTTATTTTAACGAAACATTGCAAAATCAACAAATATAATACAACAATTAAACTACTAAAATTAAAAATAAACGTATCACAAAAAAATTACTGAATAATAGAAATTAAAAAACATCAATTAAATAGCCGGCAAAGAGAAGATACTCGCTTCAAAAAAACTTTATGTCACATAGACCATGTTCATATTTGTTGAATATTTTACCTGTGTTTAAAAATATATCGTCAACTAGATAGGTTACATGTATTCATGTAGTTCTTAGTCATTAATATGGTAGTTTTAAAATATACAAACTAAAAATAATGTTAAATAAATTCGGCACACAACTTTTTACTCTAACCGTACTTTAACGTGTGCGAAGGTAGGTAATATATACAAACATAACCAATGTATATGTACCGTTGACAAACGGGAACGTAGACAAACGGGAATAAGCCAAAACAACACCCTGTAAATAATAATAATTTATGATTTGATATAAAAAGATATTATCTAGATTTTAGGATTACCATTGTCAGATGACACTCTCAACTCGAGTACTTTCCTAATATGAATAGAGAGCATATAGTGACTAAATTAAGCAAGCAAAATATATGTACGTATCATAAGGGAAAATAAAAATGAGGAAAAAAATATATGGAGGTACAGAAAGGCAAAATGTTCGGAATATTTTATGAATCCTTCTGTACTTCACCATGTAAGTACTCGTAGGATATAAAGGTCGTTCAAGGAATGTATGCACCTTGTATTAAGGGTTTTTGTCTTTTTTCCCTGTCGTGCGCATGAAACTTAAATGTGGTTATAAAAATGAAAGTTCATTGTTGCATAAAAAGACAATGACCAGGTCGTATAAAGAGTAATTTGTATATTTTAAGGTAATGCGAGTTTTTATTACCTATGTACCTATTTCATGGTACATAAAAATATTTATAAGTTAACAGATAATATAAGGTGCCGGTTCGCATCCGACCACAGGCAGCAGCAGCAGGCGACACTACTGGTTGCTAAGTAAGGAATTGACAAATATAGCAGAAGACACTCAAATAGTGGTCGACCGCGAAAGTTATGTTAGCACTCATACCGCAGGCAGCAGCAGCAGGCGACACTACTGGTTTCTAAGTAAGGATTTGACAAATATAGCAGAAGACACTCAAATAGTGGTCGACCGCGAAAGTTATGTTAGCACTCATACCGCAGGCAGCAGCAGCAGGCGACACTACTGGTTTCTAAGTAAGGATTTGACAAATATAGCAGAAGACACTCAAATAGTGGTCGACCGCGAAAGTTATGTTAGCACTCATACCGCAGGCAGCAGCAGCAGGCGACACTACTGGTTTCTAAGTAAGGATTTGACAAATATAGCAGAAGACACTCAAATAGTGGTCGACCGCGAAAGTTATGTTAGCACTCATACCGCAGGCAGCAGCAGCAGGCGACACTACTGGTTTCTAAGTAAGGATTTGACAAATATAGCAGAAGAAACTCAAATAGTGGTCGACCGCGAAAGTTATGTTAGCACTCATACCGATATATACTCACCGGTATTGAATTTGGCCCGAGCTTGAAATTTCAAAAAAAATAGGTGTTTTCAGCAAAGATTTTCTCTTCTTTAATGTTGATTTAGAGCACTTTATTAAGGGTCATTTAAAAAATAGAATAGTCAGAATTTGGAAACTTCAATTGAATTTACTGGGACATTTCTCGCATACCACAAAAATGTGTATTAGTATGGACAGTGCTGACTTGTATTTTCTTATATGAAATTTTTTAACACTTCAAAAGGCAAAAATTAACGTTTCCACATTTAAAATGACAACACCATCTGAAAGCTGGCTTTTAGCTTTGAAACGATATCAAACGCAGTGCAAAATGTTAATATTAACATAGAGAAAATATTTACTGAAAAAACCTCTTTTGTATGAAATTTCAAGCTTGGTCCAAATTCAATTCCAGTTAGTGTAGTTTATGCAGCTATATTCTCTTTGACATACTCTCTATGTGTAGGTACTTTAATAATTTAATATTCTGTCAGCTTGCAATCCTTCAAAACGCAATGTCGCATGTTATTACCGCTCTTAAAGCCAGCGGCACGACGTGATACAATGATTATACTAAAAGTTTGTCGAATTATGTGATCCTTCCGCGGAACGATTACAAAATTGTATTATTTTGAAACATACTCTGGTTTAAATAAAAAGAGTTTATCTGAAAATGCTGTGAGGTGGGTGAAAGATGTTCGTGTTAATCTGTTTTCAGGATTAGAAGATATCGGTGACAGTTCACATTTTCCGGTTCACTCATACTACTTGCGAGTAACTAATATAATATTTTACAAAAAAACATTTTAATTTCCATTTTATATCATTGCAAAAATACAATATATATCGCTATACATAAATAAGAAATAATTTCAGCACATTAATATACCTTGATAATTTTAATAATTAAGAAATAGGATATCCTTAAAATACTTGCTGGATGAAACGGAAAATTTACCTATAGTGATTGACAATGCTTGATCGACAGGGAAATTCAAAAAAGTATCGATATATGTTATATCGATTATTTTTGAATAGGTTTATCAATATCGAAATATTTTTAATTACCAAAAAATTTCGGTATATCGGTACGATATCAAAGAGGGTGAGAATATTCTTACATTACTAGGTAAATATCAATTAACAAACATAATTTCTCATAAATCCTGTAATAATTATCTGAAATTAAGAGCAACGATAATAGTACAGTATGATACATGTGTGCAAAGTTGGTAATTACACAAGAGGCGGTATTAAGCAGTAAGAAAGTGATAAGGAAATATAATTTGGAAAATAAAAGCACTCAAATAAAAATCGATTAGACTTTCTTTATTAACTTTCTCGATACAACAAAAAAATCGATTGGACCGATATCTTCTAATCCTGAAAACAGTATAGCATTGCCAAACCAAAATAAAGTAATAGTAAGTAATAAAGTATAAGTAATGGGGTTTGGTCCTCAGACCAATAATCCGTATGGTTTCCAATTTGACCTTAGGTAATACAACGGAATTATAGTATATTTTATAATACAAAACCAGAGACGTCTAAGGCCAAGATAAACTGAAGTTCAATAACTGAAGGCCACTGACATGAGACGAACGTAAATTAACTTTCGTAATTAAATCTGACCCTCCATATTCATCGCATAATGCGCCAGTCTAGACTTAATTACTTCTTAGGGGTACCGTCATCTCATTACAACACCATAACCGCATACTTGACAAGCTGTTATGGCCTTTAAGCGAAGGAAATTCTGGTTAAAATGGGATCATTTAAAGTGTACTGCACATATATAAAATCAAATGCAGTCTCGTTTTACGAGAGTTTTGATATATAATCAGGTTTGATGACTTTATGTGAATGAATAAATATTAATGTATGTTATTCATCCACCCTATATTACATAAAGATGATGATGTTATAGAATTGATTATTCACCACAATTTCCCCAAAATAAATGATAGTAAAAGTCGATTCAAAAGGAAAATACAAATAACAATTTGTTCAAGGTAAAAACACCGAAACGGATGATATATTATGTAAAGATGTCCCTAAATTGATATATTAATACTCCGAACAAGATTAAGTAAGAGGAAAAAAATATTGAATAAAAATTTTGGGTCTGTTCGTTAATCACCCGTTCCGGTTCTCACCCGTTCGGTTTACACCCGATTCGATTAAATTGTATATCAATATTTTTTGTCAGTTTTGTCATTAAGTACTGTCACAACAGAATTGTTTAAATAATTCGATAATTTAGTTATACGTGTTATGTATGAAACAACTTAAAGTGAAGAGCTAGTCCAAAAAAAATATCAATATATTCGCAATAAACGTGGGGGAAAAACATTATTTCACGCTGGATATTTGTATACCATACACAGAATTGTTTTATTATCAAGTGTGTGAACGTGCATTTATAAGAATTTTTTAATTTTTGTATATAATTTAGGTGTGATTCTTTCCCAGAATCTGAAAAACCAGAATTAATTCAAAATTTTAATGTTTTGGCTCCCAATATTAAGTTACTGTCAAAGGAGTCGCTTCATCTTCTTGGAGCCCCAGTCTTAGACGAATCCATTCCTAGTTTCTTTGAGAAAAAGATTCAAAATTTTAATGACTCTTCAAATAGACTTTATGAAATTAATGCTCATTATGCATTTTTTATTGTTCGACTCTGCCTTTTCGTGCCGAAGTTTACCTATTTGCTCCGCAGTACGCACTTATTTAAATTCCATCACATATTAGATACTTTGGATAATATGATCAAAACGTCTCTTTCCAAAATTCTAAATTGCAGTTTTTATGAAAACAAAGTGTGGTCTCAGGCCACCCTACCCGTGTGTTATGGTGGCCTAGGAGTGCGGAAAATTTCAAGCATATCAGTACCGGCGTTTCTATCCTCGGTATACAGTGTGAGCAACCTCGTCAGTTCTGTTTTGGACCCTTCTATTGGATCTGTTGAGGTTTCTTACCTGTCCGATGCTAGAGACGCCTGGCAGGCAGCTTGTCCAGGCACAAATATTCCGACCTTGAGTCACTCTCAGAGAGCGTGGGACAAGCCTCTTTGTGAAAAAACCTGGCAAAATTTATTTACTAACTTTTCTATAGATACAGACCGCGCGCGCTTGTTAGCTGTCTCTCAGAGTGACTCAGGTCACTGGCTACAAGCTATTCCATCAACAAATACTGGAACAATGTTAGACCGTATAACATTAAGTCTGTGTATTTGTCTTCGTCTTGGTTGCAGGACCAATCAACCTCATCGCTGCCGCTGCGGAGATCTCGTCAACGAGCTCGGCCACCATGGGCTTTCGTGCTCTCTAAGTGCTGGTCGAATATCACGACACTCGGCGATTAATGACATTATCCGCAGGGCTCTTGTTGTCGCTAACGTGCCTTCCGTACTGGAACCAGTCGGTATTGCGCGGGGCGATGGCAGGAGACCGGATGGTATGTCTTTGATCCCTTGGAGTGTCGGCAAGTCGCTGGTGTGGGATGCCACATGTGTCGATACACTCGCGCCATCTCACTTACCGGCGACTTGTAAAGCTGCAGGGGCAGCTGCGGCCAGTGCGGAAAATTCAAAATTCAAAAAATATGCATCGATTGGACCCAACTATATTTTTGTACCTTTTGCGGTCGAGACCATGGGACCGTGGGGGTCCGAAGCTCGCCGTTTTGCTCGCACCTTGTCATCAAAATTGATCGAGACCTCCGGAGACCAGCGGGCGGGGAGCTTTTTCCGCCAACGCGTCAGCTTGGCTATCCAAAGAGGAAACGCTGCCAGCCTTCTGGGAACCCTGCCGTTAATCGGAAGCAGCGGCAGGCTTGAGGAAATTTTCTATATATAGATTGTATTTTGTACATATTTGTTGTAAATAAAATTTAGGTGGTAATTAGATGATTTTGCATGTTTACGATTGTTATAATTTTATTCATTGTTGATTACATTTTAATTATTATTTACATTCGTTGATTTTGTACATTTTTAATTCGATTATAGTAGTCCTAAGATTTTATTTCAAGTTAATTATTTCCTAATTAAATCAGCAATAACTGCCATAAGTATGAATAAATAAACGATTACAAAAAATGGACTTTACTTATTTAAGCAAAATCTAATTTATAAAATAATCGAATTATTTTTATAGCAATTCCAATATTAAATTATTTCAGTAATAACATTTTTGTGACTGCCAGTACTTTTGATTAAAAATCGCTTTGGAATAAATTTATGATATCGAAATAAAATCGGGTGTAAACCGAACGGGTGAGAACCGGAACGGGTGAGAACCGGAACGGGTGAGAACCGGAACGGGTGAGCAACGAACAGACCCAAAATTTTAAGCCAATAGATGTAATTTCCAAATCCTTTTAAATTCAGTTAACAACAGAAGGATATCAATATTTTCATGTAAAACGGTTACTTCTATATTCTCGTGGCTATCACTAATCCTTACTTAATATTTATTGAAAAGAGGTTGGTACAAATGCACCGCAATTTTTCAAACGTCACAAAAATCGATGGCATTACACGAGGCATCCATCTCAGTGGCACAAACTCGTTCCTAAAGCAATAAATTCTGATTACAGACGGGTCGACTTGCATTCAAGTGCAAATTCTCATTTCAATTTGTACTCTCCGGAGATCTCTTTTGTTTATTTTCATTGACAGAGTTTTAATTAATATTTCAAACCAGAATCTCGGCGTAATATGTCAAGTGAACGAAACAATATTGAATATTTACTCATTTAATCCGAAGCCGGAAGTACTCTCAACACTCGCCACTCGCACAAATTGGATAAATACGTGCTGGCACTTAACAGTAAATGGGATTTGAACAGTTAATCCACGTCTGGATGTAAGCGACTTGGAGACACGTGCCTCTCGGACATTCTTCATATTTTATCGTTTGTAGAATCGTATTATTCGACAAATACTATTCCATGTTTCAGGTTAAACCTGTTCTTATCTTTATTATAAACAGTTGTAATATTTCACGTCAAAGGTCGACACAGAACTTGTCTTCATTAGCCACTGAGATGAATTTGATTATCATAAAGGGGTTCACACGTACATCAGATTACTTCTTAAAGTCAGTGAAGTGAGTTTAGTTATGTTTCTTTGCGAACAAACGCTGTGGTTTTACAATGTTAAGACAAGTTAAGATATAACAATGTGGCATTCTAAAGCACGATACAGCTGGGAGTATTATCAACTGCGTGTAAAGCCAGCACAATCTAAAGTTTATACAAACTTCCTCGAACATCTCAGCGCTAAGCTCAAGGGACAGACAGTTTATTCAAACTGTCAGGCAATCGTTGTTACTTACGACACGTTGTCAGAGTGGTTAGACACTTCAATTATAATATGATGCCAAAAAATCTTGTTTACTGCTCTGTATAATATTTTCTATTAACTTAGGTTACTGACCTGCCATTTTGTGGTTGTGGTGACGCTGCTCGTTCTCCCTGCACTAGGAACAGAGATCCCCGATCAGCGTCGAGAAGTATTGACACATTCTGCAGGATCTTGTGGCATAGCACTCTCACTTCAAGCTCGTTGCAAATGTCTTTAACCTGTAACAAAGAAGTGAATATTATTGTAAGTGCTCTTCCATCGTGAATTTAAT
Source organism: Polyploca ridens (assembly GCA_951394255.1). Classification (NCBI taxonomy): domain Eukaryota; kingdom Metazoa; phylum Arthropoda; class Insecta; order Lepidoptera; family Drepanidae; genus Polyploca; species Polyploca ridens. Next base: position 9,132,644 of record OX596258.1, read on the forward strand.
ACAAGTTTGGAACCATTTTTCTCAATTATAAAAAGATAAATTGCCTTTTCTAATGCATTTACTCAATGCGCAAGCAAATTGCTGAGGAAACTTAATTGTTTCAAGAAAATTTTACTCAATATATAAATTGGCACTTGTTCAAAACTTTTGTTCAGTTTCCAAATACCGTGCTGGTTTTCTGTAAGGCGCTATCTAATGTCACTCCGGGAAAAGGCTTAGTGAAAGGCCAAGAAGAAATGGAACTGTCGGTCTGTGAGGCCTTGATTAAGAATCTGCCTAGCTTGCCACCCTCTGTGATTCGAGCCTGCGGCTTAGCGGCGCATGAATTAAACCTATGTCAGCCGTCGATTGCCCCATATTGAGGTCAGATTGAGCAATCAAACCTTAGATATTTTCTAAGTTACTGATAAACGTCCCAAACATTTGAGCACCTACTGCTTTATTCATCCAGGGAGTAAATGAATATAGATCGGTGTGTTTCTAAGTAGAGTCGCATCAGTAAACTAACTGTAACTGGCCAGTCTACCCACGATGTTCCAAACTTACGAGTTCATTTCACGGTTTCAAATATTATTTCCGAACTAATTTCCGCCAAGTACTCTGCCTGACTACGCAAACTATTTGCATTTACAGTAAACGCCAATACAGTTCACAAATACTATCCATATTAGTATCCATATTAGTAAGTAAATTATAAGCAATATAACTCAGGAAAACAGGTATGTTTTGAGGTTTTAAACCCTATTTTATTAATTCCACCTATAAAAACTATACCTACAAAAAAGTTTGTATTAAAATTACACATCGATTCCCATAAATCGAAATCGTAGCCTTTTATTCAATATCGATATGAATAAATAAATCGAATAATCACTGGTTATACTCACGATTTAAATTATTTATCGATTCGAATGGAATTGCAATGTTTACGTATGTTTAAAACTTTCTACCATTGAGATCTTTCTAGTCAAGTGTATATGGCAAAGGCACTGCGAAGGGAAAGCTGGCTGCATTGAGGGTTGGGAAGCTAATATAGAAATAAAAATAAAAACAGGTCGAGTATGTTAGGCCACGCATTCAAATGAGTCGGGAATTTACCTACGTCAATAGGAGCAATTTATTTTGAAAGCCTAACGTTATTGAGTTTTCAATGACATTTGAACCTTTTCAGCATTTAAGTAGAAATAATTATTACTCATAAACGACGGCTTTCATACCAGGCTAAAGTAATCTCGGTAAATAAATAATAATAAGAGTACATATTACACATGACGGAAATCATAAATAGCGAAAAAACAACAGTGATTGAGTGTCACGTTCTGTTTTTAAGAAAACAGCGGTTCAGCCTTTACAAGAATTCACTATTGAATTACGTTTCATGTCGAGAAACGATCTTCTAATAAATCCTATGCATATTTTACGATAAGTACGTCGCAGTCATTTGTTTAATTCACGGTCGCAATTTATCCACGTCTCAGTGTAATACCTACACGAAATGATTAATTATTGACGATTTGGGTCGAACGCGACGCTCCAGTTATCCGAGAAGCCTTAGCCAAACATTTAGGTTACGTAAGAAACTCATTTAATAACTCAATCAGTTTATACAGTTATACAAGTGTGGTGAATGAAATAGGATTTGTACAGGCGTGGGTGGCGTTTTATTTCAGTCAAGCTATTTTTAATTTACGTAGAAGTCGAAAACGTAACGTGAAATGTGGAAAAACAAGTCAAATTACACGGTTTATGAATGAATGAATAAAAATTATTATTAACTGCCTTAGTCGGCGAAATTTGTGACAATATTTACAATATTTTATCATGACTATTAAGAGTAAGGAACCAACCCTACATTGTGAAGGTAGTAAATAAATAGCCTATATAATATTAAAAATATAAATTACCTATGTTTGACAAAATAAATTAATGTATAAAATCGAAAATCTGCTACAAGTATTAACTGAAATTAACCTGAAGAGTATTTTTCAGCAGACGTCAGCTAAAACAAGTGCGCTATGAATATTCACGGTCGCCCACGCACACGTGACTACCGTGTTTACCTATATAGCCAGTTTAACGGATCACCGGAATTCATCGACCAAAGCGATGGGAATGACACATCAAAGAGACGCTCAAATTGGACATGTGACGTTTCATTTCAAGCCTCGTTCCTACTAACTGTCCCCCGCGGTTTCACCCGCGTTACCGGGATAAAAACAAAAAACTCACACTCGCATTCATAATATTAGGATAGTTCGAAATTGAAAGTGGATACAAAAAAAAGCCGGAGGGTTTTTATCGGGATGATACTTAATAGATAACTATAACATAAATCGCGACAAATTATCCCTTAGTAGTGTTACTGTTTGTTAGTTGTTCTCGTAAAAATAATAAACGTTTGATAAAGATCCGAGATTTTTTGGCCACGCGTGATTGTGTAGAATGCGAGCGAAGCGTGCACAGTGTGTTTTGGGTATCTATCTAGTCATATGCGTGATAGGTAACCGCCTACCTACATAGAAACAAACCCGACTGGAGCTGATAGAAGATATACAAATCTTTTCGATTATAAAAAAAGACAACGCGTGAATTTGCTCTCGGAAAATTACTGCGTGTGGAAAATACCTTCATCTCTGTTTTAGATATCGCTTTTGTGGGAAACGATTTAGACCTTACCTTAGGGTAAAAGGTTATTTTTTTTTTCAAATTCAATAGGTTAACATTAAACATAATATTTTTGAATAAGGTAAGTTTTTTATGGTAGGTTTCAGGATGGTATGTGAAGATATAGTAGTCTAGGGTGGGCCGCGCGTGCCCATAAGATGCCTGTTCACTCTGGCCTTGAATAAACCCATGTTGTATGCGTCTGGAAAAACGTTGTCCGGGAGAGAATTCCACAGCTTGGCCGTGCGTATAAGGAAGTGTAGGTAATACGAATATCAACTAAGAGTAAGCTTTAGCATCGCATACATAAGTAGAGTGTAGGGCAGAATACATTTAATTCATTATAATGCCCTTTCCACTAAACTGAGGGTGGCGGGTCGGTCGGCGTGTTTACATGTAATTATCAAGCCGACCCACTGTTTTATCGGCTTTAACCTCTGCCTCTCAGTGGCCGACATAGGCCTAATTTAAGTACATATGTAACCCGATACCCTATTGTGTTTCGTAAATTGACTTTTTGTAAAATTCAAGCATGCTTATACGGTTCAATGTCTCCAGGACTGATCTATTAGAAATAGCTTTGTGATGACAGCTAGTTTTGGCGTATTGATGGCGATTTTATCTTTCAGAGCTCTTTTCGATGTAGGAAACTAGATGAAATCGATCACTTAGATGTTTAAGAAGAACTTACGTAAAGGATTTTTGAGCTTTGATTTAAGAGCTGTGGATTATAATTATAAAGGACTTATTATCGATATGAAGTATAGGTACCTAGTATTATTTATGAATGCAAATGTGGTTACTGACAGTCGAGGCAGCTTCAGTTTTCCATTCTACAGTCCGACTCAATGTCTGTTTTACCGTATTGGTTATCTCAAAAATAGACTAGGTCCTATTTTTGAGATGCGAGTCTATAAATATTTACTTTCTAGTTAAATAAACCCGTAGGTATTATTAAATAAAATGGTTTTGTGTTTAGTATCAAAAGACCTTCAAAATGTATTTTCATTTTACGTTAATAATTGGACACCCAAAAGAAAATTTAACAAAGCGGGTGGAGGCTTTCAACGGTATTGACTTACCAATCAGATTTAACTTAACTCTGCCTGTTATTAAAATAACTAAGAAATTCGTGGAATAACTGAATAAATAACTCCAACATTATTTTTAACCTTCTGGAAAATGGAATGGGAATTATAATGTGTGAAGTCTGCTTAATTTAAAAAAGTCATTATACGAGTATCTACCAAACCAAAAAAGTTAAAAACTTACACTGTTAATAATTCACAAACTGTAGGTTGCTCATCTCAATAAAGATTATAAGAGAGTAGAAAAAAAACTCAGCCAGAAGACTGGGCTACAACATCTGACAAGGATCTTCTTAAAATGTTATCCAACTTGTAACCATGTATTTTAATACTTAGGTGACTTTTTACATTATTTCTTGACGCAATTCTACAGACGGGAATGAGTTAAAGAGATAAAAGATTATGCAAAAGCCCAAAGGCGTCAAAATCCTACAAAGGCTGCTCAATTAGTCTATGGTACAAAGTTGGTGTGCTGGTACTTAATAGAAGCAATTATGATGTTTAAATGTATACTCACTAGCTCAAATATAAGTTCCTTCTCGTCCAGCTGTCGGAGCTCATGCCGCGACCGTCGCTGCGGCCTCGACGGCGTGGCATAAGGGGGCTGGTCTCCAAGGAAGGTGGGGGTACCGTCTACCGTCGTCACCAACGGCTTTAGAAGACCACCGCGCTCAAACTCGTGCGCTGAGATCTTCCTGTCGAAAGATTTATGTATTTGAGGAACTGTTTTGATATGTTTAAAATAATTGATTATTTTGGCTTTTTTTTTATTAAATGGGCTTGCGTTTGGCCACTGACCCACTTATAAGGGGCGATGACGAAACCTAAGATGAAACACGCTTACCCAGAAGAAACCTATTCACTCTGGCCTTGAAAGTACCTAGATTGGTTGGCGATCGAATAATCATCGTAAATGTAAAAAAATGGATAGGTACATTTGTGTGCGGTAAGGAAAGTACCTACAAGAATATTAAGAACACGTCGGTCCATAGCAAGTGATGTGTCACAAACAACTTTCACTTGTTTGACAGATACTTCTGCCCGGTTTCAATAAACAAAAACGAATCGTTTAGCTTACCAATGGTAGGTTTTTTTATTGCCAAACTGGGCATATAGATCATTTCGTAAGCTAATTTTACCTGTGAAAGCTACTGCCATATGGGAGGGTCTGCTATGCAAAGCGTTGAGGTCTTTGCTTCATTATTAGTAAAGATATGAGTCTTAATTTTAATAAATCTTAACCGATACCGGTCCGTAAATTATTGAAACCGGGCCTTAATTAAGAATAATGTGTTTTTTTACGTGCTAGCAACTATTATCTATTCTTTGGTGCCAGCTAGATCAATGTGTCTTTTTATGTTAAATTGCTTAGGTCACAGAATAAATATTACGGTTAAGACAACGCCAATTTAAGACTGTTGGAAAGTCAAGAGCTACCCTAAGACTACCTATTACATAAACCATAAAATATTCGGTAGAGATTGACGTCATAAAATACCATTAATAGAATTTGATGTATTAACAAACAACAAAAGGTGAAATTATACGTAAGCAACACCAAAATACCAACACTGGATACTTAGCATATTCACACTTGGAAATTGATTATAATTAGTACTTATTAGCACCAAACCGTGTCGAAATAGTATAATAGTTATTAGCGCTTTTCAAGTATCTTTACACAGACATGTGCTAAACTGAATCATCTATCTAAGTTATATGTTTCTTATTTCTGTTAACATGTGAGGAATAAAATGTATATACGGTATAACGGCCGAAATTAATATTCGATCTATCCTTGATTTTGAGATTGTGGGATGATATTTGACATAACATTTTTCATATAAATAGTGTCAAAATATCAATCCACAATCTAAAAATTAAAGATAGATCGAATACCAATATCGGGCGTAAAAGAAACGGATTTGATTGTATTTTTTTTCCTTTTTATTTATTTGGAGGTGTTTTCATTATAGACAATAATAGCGGTTTCAAAAATTGCTTTTTATTGACGTCATTATTAATATTATAACCGACTATAAAATATGTACCTAGTGTTAATTTATAACGTGATCAAAACAGATAAATGATACAATACTTAACTAAACTGCCCCCAATTTGAATAGAAAAAAAAACTGATATAAATCAAACGATAACTTTTACATAAAAACGATGATTATGATAATCATAACGTTGAAACTGTTAAAATAAGCTACAACATCAGTTAGGAAGTTCTGAAATAGCCTGTAATAGCTGAATATAAATTTTGTTCTTATCGAACAAAAGTAGGTGTCTAAACGAAAACTTTACTGAATGGGCGGTCAACTTTCGGAGATAATGAACGAAAGGAAGGAGCTTAAAGTTTACTCGTCCTTGGTTTTTATATCACCTAAAGAAAATTAGGGTTTTTTTTATTAAAGTTCGTTACTTGTCATGATTAAGGTACGTCAGCATCGTAAAAACCTTATAAAATGAACTTTAAGCTGTAAATATCCTTCAATTAGACTATTGACCAAGCAGTGTTTTGCTTCTTTGTATGTATGTACTTATCTTTATAAATAGTACCTACTTCATTCCAATGCATGTAGGTTAGTGCTAAAGTATTCTCTTCGTTGACGACAGAAAGAGCCCTCCTAATCTATTCAGAGAGGGTGCTTTATCGCCAACATAGCAACGTGTAACTCGCACAACACGATGACATAAGATTGATGATCTCGAATCCGCACCGGGGATAAAAGCAATTTATTGATCCAATAATGTAAACTTAAGAAGTTATCGCTGAGTGACTGACATAATACCAACGCCCAACCATAAGGAATAAGACCAATACTTAACAAATGTTTCAAAAGTGATGTATGTTGTTGATCTGTGAAGTAGTTTGTGAAATTCAGCTCCTAAATGGATGAAATCGCGGCTAAATTATGCATGAATACAACAATATAAGTAAAATATAATCCTTAGTTGCAAGAAATATCTTTTGGCTGCCAAAATGTTTGCCATGATTATTTTGTAATTTTACAAAGATGTATCGTTTTGATGTCACCAAAGTTTCCGAGCCAAATAGAAACTATCTCAGAAAAAATCTGCAAATTGACACCTTCTTCGATAGGTATAGATAGTCGATCTTTATTTCTTCTTCTATCGATTTCACTTCTTTTTGTAGAAAATGAAGCGGCCCACCAAGATGAATATTTTTTGTAAAGGCGGTATGTCGATCTCTAATAGTTTGGTTGGGCTCTTGTGTTTTCTAATCAGGGTCACCAGGTACTCCAGATCTTCGATTATCCTAGTTTTTATAGTTTTCCCTTTATGTGGTCATTAAACCCTAACTCTGTACCAAATACAGACAAGAACTAAATGACCTACAGACTTGAAATTTTGGATTTTAAGTATGCTGGATGACGAAAATTTCTGCGTTCGGGACTTATCCAGAGGTTCTCAAATAGGGGCCTGAAAATGCGGCGAAATGGTTCCAGTAAAGGATGGTACGGCAGTGTTTTCTTCGCGCTCGACTCAGCGGGGGCACTGCCGTGCCCCCCGATAATTTTATATTTCTTCTTGGTCTTTAGATTATTTTCATGGGTGTTTGCATATTGTTATTATACTTACCTATTATTAAATTCAGAAGTGACCGCCACCTTTTAGATTTATATCTAAGGCTAAAAGCCGTGGCTAAAAGGGACTAGTAAATTAATATAAAAATGCACATGATACTGTAATAGTGATTTTTTCGAGTTTCACCCGTTATTTTTTCAAAAGCTTCATGTTTATCTTTAGTATCTTTGACACTGTGTGTTTTCGCTCCCTAAACAAACTCGGGTCGAGTTTTGACCAGCTGTGGGATTAAAAGCATATTTACTTAGGCTAAATCCTCCCTGGGTAGCCTCGCTGTTTAACAGTTAATTCAGTGTACTTAAAACACAGAATACATATTAGCAAAATGTAACACCTACGCGTTCTTCTGCTTCATAAGCAGTAAATCTCGTTACCGTATCGTATAAAGACCGAAAAAGAGATGGATGGATTGTGTGAAAGTTGACATGGGTAAGAAAGGAGTGAATGCTAGTATTGCGGATAGAAGAGACGAAAGGAAAAAGCGTACATATTGCGCCGACCCCAAATGATTGGAAACAGGACAGGCGGATGATGATTCTGCATAATAATAACGTGCAATTACAGTAAGTCGTAATGTAAATTGCAATGAATGTATTATATCCCTGATACGGCTAAACGTAGGCCCGGCAAATGTTCACTATTAAGAACTAATTATAGTAAGCGTTGTAGGTGTCTATACGCCTGTCAGGTCTGCCATCCATCATACATACATTTTATGCACGCTCAAAACGCTTACTATAGCGTATCCCTTGGCGATAATATAACTGTACTAAAATTACACTGTATTTAGACTTATCCGACACACGGTCGCATTTATTTTTTTCTCCTATATACCTGAGGATCTACTACAAAAAACGATACACGATAGTCAGATCATCGTTGTCAGATATTAACCAATAGATTTGCAGCAAAACTGGCGAGTCGTACATTTTATGCAATTCTATTGGCTAATTACCACGACGGCCAGTTGGCGCAGTTGGTTAAGACGTGGCGTCTTAACCTATAGCGCCGCAGGTCGTGGGTTCGATTCCCACACAGGACATGCATTTGTGTGCATGAACATGTCTGTATGTCCTGAGTCTGGGTGTAATTATGTATAATAAGTATGTATTTACAAACAAAAAGTAGTATATGTATTATATCAGTTATCTGGTTTCCATAGTACAAGCTTTGCTTAGTTTGGGATCAGATGACCGTGTGTGAGGAATGTCCCAGGAATTGATTGACAACGATGATCGGACTATCGTGAATCTTTTATGTAGTAGGCCCTCAGATCCTAGAGAGATTTGTAGTATAGTTCGGTCTGACCACCGTCTGTCAACTTGAAACGTAAATATCTGTAGGCCATAAACAAAACCCATGTTACCTGACTGGTGTGGTAGCTCCAGATCCAGAGCCAGCGCGAGACGGAGACGCGAGCTCGGCGCTCGGCGGTGTGGCATGTGACACCAGCCACGCGTCCACCACTTGCCGCGTCGCCTTCCTGCCGACAAATATCAATATTATAAATAAGCAAGAGAGGTAGAGCATAGCGTTTATTCGCTCAAAGAGCAGCTCGACTGGGTAAGTACCTCCACCTTACAGAATACCGCAGTCAAATAACTTTATATCGTGTAAAGTTGTGTTCCTGCGCGTGAGTAAGGTCGCCAGAGCTCATAGGGGAAGGGGGAAAGGGCGGTAACGCGTGAGCGATGCTTCTTGTGTTGCAAGCGTCCATATGGCTACGGTAACCGCTTACCATCAGGCGGGCCGTATGCTTGTTTACCGAACTAGTAGGATAAAAAAAAAAGCTCTAATAAGTTATTTTCAAAATTCAATAATTAGAAATAAGGTGCCCTTTTAATCTTTGAAGTCAGCATATGTGAGCGATGAATTTCCGATAAATTAATGAATAAAAATCCTTTTGTATATTTGCAGATTTATTATATAATTTTCAAGTAAAAGTAAAGTGGTTACTATAGAGGACCCTTCCACCGTACTATGATTTCGTCACGATGTTTTCCTTCGCCGAAAGCTCAAACTCACCGTAAGTTTTGAACTCACGACATCCGCAACAACATTATGTATAAATAAACACATTATGAATAAAATAGGTAACAGTCAACTTGAAACATCAATAAAGCGAGTTCATACGGAATGTGTATAAATATATTCGAAGAGGGTTCCATAAACACTAAAACAAAATTGTATGCTTAAATAAAACAACATATTCAGTACCTACATGTGCATACACGCTCTTTCCGCTTACAGGATGTCGAACCAAGGATAAATGGAAATTCTTGAATGTGATACATGAATAGAAAATTGCAGATCTGACATAGAGTTCAAATGAAAAAATAAAAACCGATGTACCTGCGCAGAAGACACATTTTCAAAGCGCAGGAACAACTATTGGTCGGCATCTGCCGCCATGTTAGCGCGCGCCGTCGGAGGGGCGTGACTTGCGAATGAGACGGAACTAACAGCTGCAGTGTATTATGAACCTTATAGTAGTGATCTAAGGTTGATTGTAAGTTTTAAGCATTCTTTCGTTAATCTTCGGGGCCTTACTTTCTTTTCTGTGCGAATGAAGATTCACGACGCGCCATATCAGTTGGGTAATACTGTAACTGTACACACGTGTGTTTATCCATAAAAGATATTTACAAAATAGGTGACGATATGGTGTTTATGTGTCCCTGACTCTAAAACACCGATTGTTTGAGCGTCTGTTTGTTCGTGCGTCACGCAAAACTGCTGGACTGATTTTAATGAAACTTTTTGTTTGAGATTGTATGATAAGCGACAAACATTGATTAATATTTAACATGAGTATATTGGCAAGACAATAAAATCGTATTGCGATTTAAATAATACTAAAAATAAATAGACTTTTCGAGCTATAAAACTAAAACTTAGTCATAATAAATAGTTCTTCTAGGGATGCACCCTCGTTGAAGCATTACTCATTGCATCACATTTACACCACAGATCAAAAAATTATATGAACAATTAATTCATAAAAATAATCAACAGTAAATTACTTAAAAGCTTTTATAGCTATTACATACAACTAAAAAAGAATTGATTTGATAAACATTAATAACGCGCGATGATAACTTTAAGAATAAGTTGGTTTAAATCATGTTATGTGTATTGCTATTGTTAAGTACAACAAACTACCTCGATCTGGAATGAACTACAGGAAAACAAAGTTTACAGAATGTGCAGAAGTTTGTAAACTACAGTATTATGTCGCTGGCCGTTTATGAGAATAGCTTTAGTAACCTGGACGTAGTATTCTATTGCCTACCGCTTTATTTTGTTTTCACAAAGTAAAAATAAATCAGAAGCCCTATACATTTAAATATGACTTTTATTTAAAAGCATTACCTTGATGAATAAATATTCGGAATAAATATATTTTGATTTTGATTTGATTTTGATGCTGTTTAAAAATAACAATTAATTTCTATTGTTTTCTCGCCCGCGCGAATCGCGAAACAGTCAAGCGATGCAATTAAACGAATCCCACCAAAAACATTTCTATGTAAAATGTTGCCGCCAAGACATATGGCTCGTACTGTCAAAAAGTTATCAGATCTCATGTAGAGCCAAGCTTATAACTCTACATGCACTTACTCTACACGCCCTAACTTCACAAACTCTACACCTTAGTCAAAATATGTGGCTTGGCCGTTTCGCTACCGTCACATGGGAGTAAGGTAAAAAATGTATTCACTGTTAATAACTTTTTTGTTATTCAATAGTTCTTGTAGTATTGAAACGGCCAAGCCACATATTTTGACTACGGTGTGTAGAGTTTGTGAAGTTAGGGCGTGTAGAGTAAGTGCATGTAGAGTTATAAGCTTGGCTCTACATGAGATCTGATAACTTTTTGACAGTACGAGCCATATGTCTTGGCGGCAACATTTTACATAGAAATGTTTTTGGTGGGATTTCACTTCTTTTTGTAAGTTGCTTAATTTTTTTTTTGTTTGAAATTTCCAAGTTTTATAATTTTTTTGTTGTTTGTGTACTAATACAAGCTTAAATACCAAATTTCAGCTTTCTAGGACTTCAGGAAGTACCCTATGAGTTTTGATGATCATCAGTGAGTCAGTGACGAAATCGGGGTTTTTTAGATATCAATAAAATCTAAAGTATAAGAGCTATGTTATTGAAACTTAATATGTTTAATAAGTTTACTATTGACATCATGTCCTGAGAATTTTGTTTATCTGGTATAATCCAAACCCAAGTTATGAGGGTTCAAAAAAACGACGAAGCGCTTCGAGAAAAGGTAGGTAGTGCCCTTTCGCTTCGCTTGGCTGTCTTGGCGGGGGGCACTTCCGTGCCCCCAGATAGTTTATCTCTGAATTTGTTCTGTCATAAGTGTAGGAACATATGATTACTTTGATGTTATAGAAATCACATTTAAATAAAAAACCATTTACACGGACCTAAACCATTTACGGGGAGTGTTCCAAGGAATTGTTCGACTTGATGCCCACGGCTACCTTCTACCATCGCAACTCTCGCCATCGACGGGGAATCCATCCTCACACATTGAAACCAGAATTGTTTCGAACTGTGCGGGCTCAAAGGAGTTTTCTTCCGCGGACGCTCAGATTGTGGAATGAGCTCCCCGCCGTGGTTTTCCCAAAGGAGTACAGCATGGGGTTCTTCAAGAAGGGTGTGAAGAGGTTTCTTCAGGGTCGGCAACGCGCGAGTGATACCCCTGGTATTGCAAGCGTCCATAGGCTACGGTAACCGCTTACCATCAGGCGGGCCGTATGCTTGTTTGCCACCTTAGTGGTATAAAAAAAAAACATTTAAAAATCAGAATACTCTAGATAACTTCTGTAAAGTACCAACCAGCCTAAATAAACGGAAGGTTTTGCGTCAAAGCCCCCGGCTTTTGGAAACAAGAGCAGCAATTAATTGTCCTAAACAAAAACCATTTTCGTTGACGGAAACTGAATCCAAAATATCACCCCTTGGGATACGCTGAAACGGTTCTATACTAAGATAGGGCGGGCTGCCATTGCACTGGAAATATTTCATAAAGTGATGTAAATCGCGATTCGAGAATAGATCAAAGACACGAACGAGCAGTTTGCAAACATGTGTAGCAAACAGAATTGGGCAATGTTAAACTTAAGAGTAGGTCCTCCAGTACCCCTAGACAAAGTACATTTCGTTGCGTTTGCGCGAATAGAAACGCTACAAAATGTACTTTGTCTAGAGGTACAGGTCTATTATACACGCATGTAAGTTTTAAAAATCTGTCATCATCCACCACCTATTATAGAGACTTGATAGCCATGGTTTTTGCTTACCACATTTACTACATTATAACTTCCAGGGGTTAGATTATGGAAAAACACAAGTTAGTTAAAAAAATTGTTAGTAACCATATTTAAACATAAGTTCGCAACGATTTACTTGAAACAATGGACTTGAATATTTTAGATGTGTTGAACTTGGCAAACCTCAAAATATCTCAAATAATTATGAATTATGACGTCTCAGCCACTATCTTTAATATGAACGATACCGTACCGAGCTTAATTAACTCGAAATACGATTTCCCTCGGGGAAAGTAGATAAGTAGTTACGGCATAAATTGTTCAGCTTGGAAAATAATACTTGTGATTCGGAAGAAAATTACGTTCATATCATACAAGGGTTTATAGAAAGCTCTGCCTAAGGTACGTAGGAATCCTACAAAAAACTTGGGAATTAGTATAATAGTCTTGCGTTACTAACGTGAAGAAATGTTCTGGTATTTCCATTTACAAACAGATGTAATTTTGCTTTGCTAAGTTCATTTAATTCTAATTGTCTTAGTTGCGAAACTGAACAAAAACAAGAGCAAATTGTTATTAGACCTATTTGGAAATTCCGAGTATAATTTACTGGAACTCGATTGCTAAACCTTGATATTATACAAATGATGTTCTGTAAGTATTCACAAAATATGGTAATTTTTTCATCATAATCATACACCAAAAGTTGATCAGTTTATCGAGCCAGGGATCCTTATTTTTGGATCAGTATAGTTCCCCATTTCATTTCACATTTAATAAATTAAAAGTTGAAATTAAATTTAAATTTAAATATTCATATAGCAATAATATAACTCCTATAATCGTAATAGGTATCATAATCAAAATACCTATATTAATTCTATGGCACATTTTCTCGAAATCTAAAAACATACCTCAAACCATTATTTATTATTTACTTTTGGACGTATCTATTAAAATATACTCAAAAAAAAAAATATAATCACCATCGCAATAACATCGCCCTATATTACATTACACTCATAACGGGTTTTTCATCCTATCAACAATTCCCCACTCCAGTTGATTTATTATTAAAATATGCAGCGATACGCCGAGTCTGCACGTTGTAAATTATTATTTGCTCTTTGACAGGTGAAAATATGAGTGTCGTACTTTTACGTGTCGGTTCCGTCGCCCGTCTCTATCTTTTCGTACTACTACGTTCGACCCTAGTAAATGCCGTCGACCTACTTGGCACTCACAAATTTTTCTTTGATGCTCCAATAGTTTATCTTATCCCACCTCCATCTGTCACGGTGTCTAGCCATTTAGTCTATATTTTCTTCACAGTTCTGGTGTTGAAAATGAATACTTATGTATTATGTCCTCCTTCATTGTAAAAATTTGTCGGTAAATCCGGCAAACGATATCAAGTCATGTATGGTGAATGAAGAATATTTTAAATGAAGAATTAACTTTTTTGGCAATCATTAGTTTTGATGCAGTGCACTTCACAGTGTACAGTCTTGGTCATTGGCCTAATTTTCAAATGACCTACTGGCAGATAAAGTAAAATTAAGGTTAAACTATTTGTGTTTCTGTAAACCATCCAGCTTTCTCTTAATTTTATCACAGGTATAAAATAAATATTCTGTAATTCGATTCTACAAAATGTAGACCGTATATCCCACACGTATCAAAATCCATTGGCACGTTATAACACCGGTGGGATTACGCGGGATGAGGACACATTATGTGTCGAAATATGTTCAGTAATAAACTGTGTAATCCTTTAATCAAATAGGATTGGAACATGGCTCTACATAGTCACGAAATATAGATATACTGGTAAGCTCATTTAAATAGGTTGCGCATTACGCAATATGCTGATGATTATATCGATCCACAACATTTGATGCTTCGGTCGCAGTATTAATTTTAAATGGTTAAGACAATCGTTGTTCACCAAATAACATTACAGAAAAGATAACATTACTACATTACTACATTAAGGGTAGTATGTAGGCTAGATCGCGCGCGAAAACCAGCATTCATTTGTTACTTTGCAGTTGTGTTACAGGCACGCACACATGCATCAGATCCAAACATGACGTTGCGTCAAGTTAGGTACGTACCGCATAACGTGGTACCAGCCGATAAAATTCCAATATTATTGAGTAATATAATATTAAATTTTCTATTTAAATACCTTTTCTAGTGGCTTATTTAAATAGGCACGACCAAAGTTTACATAATTATTAAACAGCATGGATTCACTACTTATAAGCAAAGGAAATTCAGTGCGATGCTTTATATTAGTACTTTGTGGGTACTTATGTTAACTTTTTTTGAAGAGGTAGGTACTAATCCATAGTAACTCTGTTTGTGTAAGAATTAATAAGTAGTAATAATAATAAATGGTAATAAGTTTAGTAATAAATAATAAGTTTAAATAATAAATAAATAAAATAAACATCCTGGGATATTCCTCACATACGGTCATCTGATCCCAAACTAAGCTGAGCTTGTACTATGGACATCTTTTTGTTTGTAAATATATAAATAACATAATGTACATAATTACACCCAGATTCAGGACATACAGACATGTTCATGCACACAAATGCATGTCCTGGGTGGGAATCAAACCCACGACCTGCAGCGCTATAAGTGGAATCATAATCAACTGCACCAACTGGCCCATTTGTTTTTGTTTGCTTAAGCTTTCACGCCTAAACCACTGAAGCCATCGTATTGAGATTTGGCTATTTCAATTATTGCTTCTGGTCAAAAATACTATTTAGTACATATTATTCTAATTTTTAAATGTTTAAAATTTTCAAATGATCAAATTTTCGAATTCGAATTTTCAATATTTTTAATTCTCATAATTGAAGAATGTCCCATCAGACATTCATTCATTTCAATCAGTACTGAGACGCAACTTGTGTGGACATGTTTTTAAAGTGAAATAATATATCCTAGTAATACATTAATACAGTTCGTTTACCAGTGCATCAATAATATAAAGAATTATCATACTAGAACCCAGCTGGGTTCTTTATTTTTACGCAATAAACTTTATGGAAGACAGTCATCAGTTTCATCTTCTTCAACTGCTTTATCAACTATTTTGAATGCTCCGGTCGTAGGCTGATAGTAGAGCTGATAGCCAAGCCTACATCGCGTCGTGACAACTTATGGTATAGAGAAGGGTATAGGCTACTTTCAGCCTCAAGGGAACGCAGGTGAAACCACGGAGGACAGCTAGTATTATATAAAGAGGCATGTACGAGGCTTTGAAATTACTAATCCGATTCTGAACATTATTTCACTAATAAGATAAAATAAATATGCTTTATTTGTACACCATATAATAGAAAACGAAACATTATACAAGAAGAAGTGATACAAAACAAGCGGTCTTATCGCTTAAGCGATTTCTTCCAGACAACCTTTGGGTAACAGGATATATGAGAATATGATAGGTGTAACGGATAAGAATACACTTTCATAACGTGAAAATAACAACTCTAGTAAAATAGAAAGGAAGGCAGGAAATGAGGAAGTTTATAGCGTGTGATAGTGTGAAATAACAAGAGATTTAAAAGAGTCTAACGTCGGGGCCCGTCTTATAGTCTGAGGGAGAGAGTTCCAGAGACGTACAGCTTGGATAGTAAAAGATTGGGAATAAGAGTAAGAAGTGAGAAGTGTGACTGGGAGTTTGGAGGTCAAGTTCCAAGGAACTATGAAGAAGATGATGATAAGAGGTGTAGTACTCGAAGCGTTCCATGAGATAGCGAGGGGTTTTAGGATTAAATAAATCAGTGTATAAGAGTGATAATATGTGTGTATTCGGGCGAAGGTGGATAGGAAGCCACTCGAGTTGTAATAGGAAGCTACATTATCCTCAAATGCTATAACAATATTTTAATTCACATTTGTTAGCCTACTTTTCATAACGGAACCGCAGGAAACCACGGGAGATAGCTAGTAGCCAATATAGCTTTCATTTACCGTGCCTAATTAAGCCAGTGCGAGGCCTGTAGCAAATGTAATCAAGGACCTTTGGTTCAGGTTGTCTACTTTAATGGTTTATCTGCGGATTTAGCTCTCAGATTAGAAGATATGGTTCACGAATTTATTACTCTTTTAAAAGATTTGGAAGCCTTTCTATATTACATTTATATTCGTCACGCAGCGTTATTTAAGTATGTCAAGAAATCGTTTTCAATGATTATTATAATATTGGCCATGCAGCGAAATATACCGATAAATATACGATTTCAGCATAACAGTAACATCCCTAATTATTTTCCCATAATTATTAGTATATGCGAAAGCAGGCCATTCAACGTGAGCCGTAGCATTTATCCTGCTATGGCCAATTCAGTACTGCATATTTCATAATTAGCTAACGAGCATTTGTTAAATTCGGTATAGCGGCGATTGATAGGGAACCCATTATAAGAATACTAAAATTGAAAAGATTTGCAAAGGGGCTTATCAAGTTATGCTCAATAAAATAAAACCTACAAAGAATATATCTAGTAACAATGATAGCTTTATAGTAAAAGAATATATATAAGAACAGTGAATTGTTTACAAATGGCCGTATCCATCGATATCTATCGATAGCTAGTATATATATATACAGCGTTCCAAACATTCACTCTGTTCGAATGAACTGAACTGCGGTCCGTTCACCTTTAGGCGCCGATCCCATGGAAGAGTTCTAGAGTTCTGAGTTCCGAGTTCTGAGTTCCGCGTTCACTGTAATCTATGCGGCGCCTTTCATCATTGCACACAGAGAACTCGTCGGTCAAGAGAACTCGAGTTCTGTCGGAGTTCCATTATCTAAAGCTGGCAGTTGAGGTGACACGTCTGAGCTATCACTATCTTATTTATTAAGTGACACAAGGTAGAAAGGCAATGGGCATTCTGGCCCATGAGCGGCCACTAATGAAACTTAAGTAAGGCCAATGAGACGAGATAAAGAATGTAAACAAACTTTTGCTTGCTGTATGTATATAATTACACCTTTTGGTACGGGATACTAATTACATTTAATGCAACTACCTTGCAATTTCATAATATCTCCAATTATTTCTTAAATCTTCAATAATCTATAATTTTTTTTTTCTAAATACACCACAGTATTAAGCTTTCATATTTTTGTTAATATATTATTGCCTAATAGAAAACAGAAATTATTGCTGGCCGCCAAAGGGAAAAGCTCCATGCAAATTTGCCCATTTACCTTTAGAACTCTAGACTGCTCGCTCGCTGTGTGTAAAGTAGTGAACGCGGAACTCTAGAACTCTTTTCTGTGAGATGGGCGCGTACGGAGCAGCGTTAATAATACAAGAAATCGAATCAAACCTGAGTGTAAACCTGGACGTAAATAACAATTTAGTAGGCAAGTAAGTAAACTTATTTGTTGTTCAAGTGAATAAATAGGTAATAATATCGTAATATCACAATAGAAAAAATATTTCTTCATTTAAATGCCACGACTGCGGTGTAATTCTATAGGAACGACACGTTGAATAAACGCGTAGGCGCTATGAAATTCATGGGCGCTTAAGATATTTTAGTCGCGAGAAAACTATAATCTATAAGCATCTATCTATCGTTTTTATAATTTGGTTAGACACAGCTTGATTTAGCACTGCAACAGTCAGTCCACTGCACACTCGCTTCGCACAGGCCCCCACCTTACCCCCGCTGTCGCCAAGCTCTACGGTTTCTTTGTTCGGAACGCGAAATCTAATAAAATACTTATATTATTTCGATGGCCGTATCCTAACCTTCTTTTCAGCATCGACGATACATTATTAAGGTTTACCTTCAAGTAAAAATTCGCGCGATACAAAAACTTATTCATGATTTTATGAATAAGACTAGTCTATCTATAAGCAAGAAACAAAATAAGCAATCAATAGCTGAGAGGGAGAACAAGGAAAATATTTTGGCATACGGGACTTTTTCAAAAAGACTATGGGCGTATCAACATGTCATGAAATGAATACTGATGACCATAAAAAAAATGTTCATGGTGTATTTCAGATTTCATAACTCTAATAATGTAAAAAATAAAAATGCACTTATCATGTTCTTTTTGACAAGCGCATGTATACAGATATGTGGATGACGTCATTTCCGGTGTCAATAAAAAGCGACGTGGTGTCACCTTGGGACACTGGGGGGAACTGACTGCTTTCGCGATTGCGTCTTGTATATAAAGCTTCACTTGACATTTCATAGAAAAATGTATGGACAAATGGCGTCGCAAAATTGATGCTTATAAATAAATAAATTACATTATTTTTAAACAAAAAAATGAAAATGTGGCCCCACGGATCTGTTGTACGTATATTTGTGATTCGATGTTATACATAATTTTTACAAAATGGATTCTAAATTTGATGGTATCACTAAAGAGGCAAACCTCGATTTTTATGATTTTGGTAATATTTGTAATGTTTTTGCTAGTTATTGCAGCAAATTAAAAAAAAAGGGCCAACACGGATCTGTTAATTAGTATCTTGGTTTTATGTTTATGTTCATATATTACTATTTCTTTCATGTTTTCATTCATAAACCACTAAAATAGCGAACCCTGTTTATGACGTTTAGCTTACATACCGCCCTTAATAGTTTTGACAGTTTTTTTTAATCAGCATTACCTCATCATTTCTTATACGAACAGCAAATGAGTGAAACTCTCTTCCGGAGTCTGTGTTTCCCGACATCTATAAACTAGATGTATTCACGGCTTTATCTGGTTAAGCGTGCTACATCCTCGGCCTCGTCATAACTCCTCATGGAGTCAGTCGAAGGTCAAACGCAAGCCCATTAAACATAAAAAAACCTATTTAAGAGTGCGTACCAAGCCAGAAAAATATGGCAATGTCAGATGAAACAAACTTATGTCTAATCTTCGCGTGCAGATGAGATGGAGATAGCGTGTTCCGCGGAACAAAAATGAACTAAGCGCTTTTTATCTAAATAACTTGTAAAGTATAGAATATTTTAAAAAATCGTTAGTAGCAGCCCTAGGTCATATGTTAGTGATATTATTTATCGAATTTTTGTCTTAATTAGATACACCATGAACGAATAAAACCGAAAATTCATTATTATTAGAGGTAGCTTTGTGATTTTTTTCTATCGAGGAAATTTCATTCCATTATGTTTTTGCTCAGGCAGAACCCTCGCGTATATAATGAAAATACCCATATAAAAATATTTTTTCATTTAAATACTATTTACTTGGTTAAATTTCAATTCTAAGATTGTTATTTTGCTTTATACGCAGTCTTAAACACTTTTTGTTTGACTCTAGCAGTAGGTACTCAAGTCACAAGCTTCTGAAGATCAGTTTTGCTACCATCATACCAACTAATGAATCTTTTATACTTACCTATAAAAAGCCTATTGGTTACCTACCTCAAGAAATAGTCATGGACAAACTCCTGGTTCTCATCGAGCCAGGCTTCTGTGCGTGCGCACTCGGCGTCGTAGCAGGTTGGCGCGGGCATGCCGCCGCCCGCGCCACCTGCCGGCTCCTCTATGCTCCGCAACTGTAGGCCTGTAACAATGGAGAATATACTTTAATACCATGTGATTACTGGTTATATTGGTTTTATATTTAACTATGCGCTTTCCGGTTTTCTTTCAGACTAGCAAATTATAGTCTTCCTGATTTAGCACTAGTTGCGCCCCGCGGTTTCACCCGCGTACCCGAGGGATATATTGCTTTCCCGAGATAAAAAGTAAGCTACGTGTTAATCCAGAACATATTCTACTAGCGTGCCAGCCAAATATCATCCAAATCCGTTCAGTCGTTGAAACGAGTTTAGATGAGTAACAAACATACATCCATCCATCCAAACTTTTATATTTATAATATTAGTGAGATACTACCGAGTAGACCTACTATAAAATCAATATGCTTGGCAATTAAAGAATCTACCAATCGACGAATCTACCAATACTACAAAAATTTGTACACCTAAAATAAAATATAACAAATACTATTTCTTCTCACGAAAGAGTCATCCATCTTGATGGTACCTACAGTTTTATTTTGCGTTTTTGTGTAATTTTTCTTGGTAAACAGAAAAACTAACTCTAAATTACACTGTCAAGTTAAAGCATACGCCAAAAGATCGAAATGATTTTTGTAAGAAGTACGTAATTACAAATTAATACGTAATTAATTTTCAGCTACGAATATAATTTAGTTTTTATATAAACACAGGGAGGATGACGTTCGATTTTATCTAAATTCCTACCTCAAAAGCCTAATTTGGAAAATTAAGCAGTAAGGGAGATATTGGTGTTTTCTTAGCTCTAACCATCGATCATGGATCGAGCTAAGAAAACACCGAAAATATGATCCATGGCTCTAACCAGGCTCTAACAAAATTATACGAATCGAAGAAAACAAAACAAACCCCAAAAACACCAATTTACGTTTCATATCAATTCCCATCCATTACAATCTATAAGGCTGCAAGGAACAGAAAATGAAAATGTGCATACGAGCCATAATCAAAGATATTTTATTTGGGTATGATGTATACCTACAATATATAGTAGGATAAAAAAGTTTATCGAGGTATTCGTTTGAGGTAGCTAGAATAAAGTGAGTGGCTCAGAATTTGCAATTCAGTATCCGAATGAATTGATGATATTTTTTTACACTACTAAGTTATGGATCAATCATACGGCCCACCTGACTCATGATTACATACCTAACCTTACATACCTGTTCCCATATTCTTCAACCACATACAACATTTGCAGAAGGCAAAATCCATTTTTTTATATTCCAAAATGATCAAACAAAAAATACAAACCACAAATCACTAATGCACAAAGACATTCTGTCAATGTCAATCAGTGATGTCTAAAAATAAAAAAGGTGAAAGTTCAGATATAAAACCAAAGTTATTAGAATATCTAGGTAATAAATAACTATTTTATTTTTTGACATCACTGCCATCACAAAGAATGGTTTGAAACATTCAATTATGTTTGAAAGCTATAAATCCGTATCACTAAAAATATTGTATTCTACCAAAACCATTTTCATGTAAAATGTTGCCAAGACCATATGGCTCGTAAGTCGCACTGTCAAAAAGTAATCAAATCTCATGTAGAGCCAAGCTTATAACTAAGGTGAAGAATGTATTCACTGTTGATTACATTCTGTTATACAATAGTTTTTGTAGTAGGGAAATGGCCAAGCCACATATTTTGACTACGGTGTGTAGATTTTGTGAAGTTAGGGCTTATAGAGTTGGGGCGTATAGATTTATGAGCTTGGCTCTACATGAGATCTGATAACTTTTTGATCGTGCGAGCCATTATGGTCTCGTCTTGGCAACATTTTATAAATATTTTTGATGGGATTTTACTTCTTTTCGTAAGTTGCTTATGACATATTTATTTGTTTTGTAATATTTTTTGGGGCTACAAGATTCAACTTTTATAATTTATTTGCTGTTTATGTACTAATACTAGCTTATATTCCAAATTTCAGCTTCAGGACTTCAGGAAGTACCCTAAGAATTTTGATAATCATCAGTGTGTGAGTCAGTGACGAAATCGGTTTTTTTTAGATATCAATAAAATTGAAACTCTATGTTTAATAAGTTCACTATTGAAATCATATCCCGAGAATTTAGTTGTTATATGGCATAATCCAACCAAACCTATGTTATGAGGGTTCAAAAAAATACGAAGCGCTTCGAGAAAAGGTAGGTAGGTTGCCTTGCGCTTCGCTTGGCTCGTCTTGGCGGGGGCACTAACCGAACCGTACCCCCAGATTTTCACATTCAATAACAATTTTCTTATAAGATAATATATCGGAAATTCCACAATATCGCATGTTCTCGATGTAAATGTGTTGAGGAGCTTGTATTATACTTAACAGTTAAAATCATGTTAAACAAAAACATATGAATAAGCTAATAAAGGTAGCTAGCTAGCTTAAAACCTTTTTACAACCATCATCTGTATTTTACAAACATGGCAATTTATTTCATAGCCTGAAATGAATGAATGTTAAACAAAGAAAATCGTAATACCTTTGAATCAAACAAAACAACGAAACGTGTGTGACATACAAACATATGTTTTGGGGTGCTACGTGACTGGGCGCTCGACCTTTCCGGTGAGCGGTAACGCAGCGATCACCTGTTGATTGTTTACTTAAGGTCCGATAGCCTTCCACAGCCTCATTTTGTGTGACCGCTTCGAATTCATAATGACTATCGCCGTCATTGAAAACAGTAGTAATGAAGCTCCTTTTTAGGGTTCTGTTGTAATTAGAAACACTCACGATTTCTGTACCTATGAGTATTGCTTAGTTGGTATCAGATGACCAGCCTTATGTTTAGATGTCCCAGAACTAGTATATGTATTGCCATCAGTAGAGTTATTACCATATCTAGAATGACTTTACTATTAAACGAGCAATACTTGTATACGGGGTGGTTTTGTGATTTCGAAGTTGGTCCCATAGTAAAAGTTGATCGTATATTATAAGCACTTTACGTAGTTTCATTTATTGGCGTATTGTTGTATCCACTCCTTATATACAATGCAGGTATGTGTTGAGATCACGAAAACGGCTCTAACGATTTCGATCTTTCCTAAATGGAGATTGTTGGGGATGAAAAATTGATCTAGCTAGGTCTCATGTCATAGGATAATAAATAGATTTTTCTCGGTTTCACGTTCGTCTAGAATAGGTTCTGCGTTTATGATCGGCCAATGTACAATTTACATTTCTATGGTTCAGAGAGAAGGTGACAGTCACCAGGGGACTTAAAACCTCAGCTTAAAATATCTTCAGTGATATCTGAGTCTCAGTTCCGAGACCTCTGCCTTTCTCGTGGGGGATAAGGGAGCGTGAGAATATTTTATTTCGATTTAATTTAATGTCTGTTATTTATTTATGAAGTAAATATAACCTTAGGTACTAGAGAAGAAGAACTATATGCAAACGTTGCTAAACAACAATAGAATAGAAACACGAATAACATTTTAATTAGAAGTGACACACTCGGACGCTTATCGCATCATCTTAGTTGGTTGCTATCATCACGTAGGTACAGTTAATTTAACTTGCAAGGATAAACGTTTGCTTTCGCCTAATTGAAATTGACACAATACCATGAGCTCACTGGATGTTTGTGTAATTTGAGATGTTGGTAGAGCATGTTGATATGACATGAATAGAGCTACTATTAAACAGCAAGAGGCTCTACATATCACTCGTTAACTAAATGAAGAGGTATTGTATACAAGCTACACAACCAATTGATCCGTCAAATTTCATTTCAGAAATTCCCGTAATGATGCTTTTCTAAATAAAGGCTACTGAATTCAATTAACTGGGAACTTATGTTCAATAATAGTTGACTGATTCTTCAAAGAATATAACAATAAAGATGTTAACCTTTTTGAGACTTGAATAGAACTTGTAACTATTTATTTTATAGATTTCATAGCATAGTTTATTGTTATCAATACACGTTTATCCATGTACCTTTATAGAGATATCGTTGTCTTGAAGATTCTTGGATATTATCGCACCATAAAATATAGTTTATGACCAACGTTAAATAGCAGTTCACAAGATTGCACTAAAGTAAAAGAGATATCCCAACCCAATGGACTATGTTTAATATTACTGAAATTTACATATTCCACACTATTTTCAGTGTTTTACGATGTGCATAATATTAGCATATTAATTGTTTATTTAAATATATGTATGATGTCGATATAAAATTTCCATGAAATCCCCTATTTGAGTTATGCAATGCGCAACTATCGGTGTAAAAAATCAATAACTTAATCCGCAATTCGTGTAGTAACTCCAATTTTTACTCATAAGTTATTATGCGACTAACAGCTCCATTAAACCATTACTTTGGCATTTAATTGATTTGCGAAAATGAAATAAATCAAATGGAACATAATTTAGACTGCTTACTTCAAAATTCAGTAGCACCATCTGTGACGGCCATTATAAATCTTCGAAATTAATAGGGTTATTGTATTGAAATTAATAATACCCCAACAAGATTATAGCTAAAATAAATTTTAATTCAACCGATAATTAGAATTACACATATTGAATTAAATAGTTAATTTGCAATCACGAAGAATAATCAAAAATAATAGGATTCACTCGTCTATAAGATGATAGGTTTCGGTGGATGAATGGTTGTGTCATGATTATAAATTATTTTTACAAGCTTTCTTACTAGTCATTCCTAGTGTCTTGCCTCTCTTAGCCACTTTTTTACTTTCAAGAACTACTCGGCTAAAATTATATTACAATTATCGATATTACCTACACCGGAGAAGGCCAATATTATAACCGTGTTACAAAATATAAAGGCAAGTATAAACATCAAACGACACATGAAAAGTCTACAAGCCGCGTGATATAAATGTTCCCAAACAACGCCACATACAATGTTATATTGTATGGGAAGTAACAAAAGAATCCTGATTGTTGATCTCTTTCTAGAAATTAGCTGGAAAGCGTGGGGTTTTCCCAACACATATAAGGAATACATAACAGGAAAAGCCAGTTACCTGTTCAACACATTACTCACGGTTTAGGAATCTATGTGAAATCAACTGGAATCATATAATCACTATATGAGTAAGTTGGTTTTGTAGAATTGCATTTAAGATCCCACAGAGAAGAGTTCTAGAGTTCTGCGTTCCGAGTTCTGCATTCCGCGTTGACTGTAAGGTATGTGGGCCCTTTGAAAGTAAAAAAAAAATATGATGTGCGATCAGTAGTGAATATTGCAAAACTCTAGACTAATTGATGTGTGCACAATAGTCAACACGGAATGCAGAACTCGGAACTCGGAACTCGGAACTCTAGAACTCTCTCTTTGGGATCGGCGGCTAATTCCTATACGATACGAAAGTTTGTAAAGGAAAGTATAGTTTCTTATCAAATATTTAATTAATTGTTATACTTTAACCGAAAGAAATACATTGATTACATAGTCCTTCACTACTTATTTTATTGGATAAATACTAACTAATCTTTCATAAGTTC
This sequence comes from Polyploca ridens, assembly GCA_951394255.1. Classification (NCBI taxonomy): domain Eukaryota; kingdom Metazoa; phylum Arthropoda; class Insecta; order Lepidoptera; family Drepanidae; genus Polyploca; species Polyploca ridens. The sequence continues at coordinate 9,158,392 of OX596258.1, forward strand.
ACATAACGTCTAAAAATAGATATCAGATATCCTTTCAAGTATTATCTAAGAATAGATTTCTCGTAACATCTCGTTCAATACTTCAATCCCAGAAGAAAATATTATTACAGCGAAGTATTTCTTTGACTTTCTGCTAAACATACCCCCTTACTCATAAAACGTTATTTAATGAATAAGCTGATTAAGTGGTCACTTAAATAACGTCAAATTGTTTGACAATGACAGCAAGGTGACGTTATTTATTTGACCATTTATTCAGTAGATTTAGTTAAATAGCGTTTATGAGTAAGGCCGTAAGTTCGGAAAATTGCTAAGTTAAAAAATAACAGAATTATAAGTAAGATAAATCGTACAAACATAAACAGATAATGATTTATCATTTATTATTAGGATTTTAGATTGTTACGCGAAGATTGGCATGCACACTTAATATTACCACAGATCTCTAAGATGGTGCGTATCTGATATTTTATTTGTTAAGGCGGCCCTCTGTGGCCGGCGCAACTTCAACACAAGCATAGTCTAAAAGCTTGTTGTTTCATCCAACGTAATGTTTGACTGCGAAAAAAGAGAGATAGCATCAGAGCCGTCAGTTATCAGTCGGTAAATTCCGCTGATCACTCGCGGCCGCTTCGCTAGGTCGTCATTCATGATTTCGCATTCATAAAACTTGTTCCAGGAGTATACTTCTTGTGAAAAAAACTTACAAGTTTGTGAAAAAAAAGTTAGTTATTTAGAATCTCCAATACATTTGCAAGCCTGGTATCTAAATGTTTTCTTTACTTTTACAATTTATAGGTACATTAGATATGGCCAAAGTTCAGGCAAAAACGCTGTTTTTCGGAGGCTTTGATTGAATGTGTTTCACACTTTTTTTAAATTACGCCTAGATACACGGCTAGATATAGTGCACAAGATACTAATTTGTTCAAAACATCTAACGAAAAATGTTTAACAACGCCATAATAAGTACAGAGGTTTTGTATGAAAAGTATGACGAATTGAGCCCTCTTAAAAGTTGTATTTCAGCTTGTACCATCATTCTCTGATTTACATATCTTAATTTCACATAATCTAATTTCGTAAGTACAAGTAACCGCTTACTATTTACAGATGTCTAAAATACTTCCACGTGATGCTGTTAAAAGGTTTAGGAAAAAGAATATCCCACCAAAAACATTCTGTAAAAAACTAGCCAAGTCTCGATGGAGCTGCTTGTTTTTCTTTAAAAAGTAATGAAATCTAGACAAAGTCGTGCCAAGTCTAAGGTTCCTTACTGCGATTCCTTTATTATTATAGTTAATTTTGTGTGACTTGGCCGTTGAACATTCTTTATACGTTAGTGGGTACAAGTACAGATTGGTGCAATGGTGTCATGGAGCACCTGGTTGTGTACCCTTCAACGGCCTTTATGTTTTATGTTTAGTGGTTTATGGGAAGTACTAGTTCTATTTTGATGATCATGAGTGAGTGAGTGAGTGTCATAAATGCGAAACTTTGCTTTCGCTTAACTTCGGAACTAAATGACCTACAGACTTGAAATTTTGGATTTTAAGTATGTGATTATAGCTTATTGGATGACGAAAATTTCTGCGTTCTGGTCTTATCCAGAGGTTCTCAAATAGGGGCCTGAAAATGCGAAATGGTTCCAGTAAAGGATGGTACGGCAGTGTTTGCTTCGCGCTTGACTTGGTGGGGGCACTGCCGTGCCCCCCGATATCAGGAAAATACATGTTTTAGATCAAAGGCTCAATGAAGGATGATGAAAGCCCTCAGTTGTCTAAATAATAGAGTACGGGTTAGCTATACTTTTATCAGTAATAACCTCTCAGATCAAATTACAGGCTCGTTCGGAACAAAGCGAAGTAAGTACTTACAAAAGAAAAGTTAATTTATTTTCCATTAACGTCATGGAAAAATCAAAAGACGCCTGGTAAAATGAATAAGTTATATTACCTGTTCTAAGCTTTATATTACTTATCTCTTACTGAGATTATATTTGTCAAATACGGAGTATTGTGATAAAAATAATTCATACTGGAAAATTCAATTTAATTCTTTTGACGTCAGCCATGTTTATGAAATATGTAGCTTTGTACGGCTTTACACGGTTAACATTGAATATTGGATCGTATTTTAAGCTTGTTAGGTGTATGTAGTTAACTGTAAACTGTTTAGTTTACGGATGGACATTGGATACTACAAGGCTCAAACTAGACTTCCATTATGATCGAGTTTCATATTTAAGTGAAGCCTAGCATTTTAAAATTCTCCGTTTATTAATTAACTACTCATTTTTGTTGTAAAATCTTCTGGCCCATACACATTTGGGTATCTCCTCTTTTGTTGTTGATGAATGATAAACTAGAGCAGTTTTTCAATCTTATTGATTTGGTGACCCCCTTACAGGTTGAAAAATTCTGGCGACCCCCTTGTCAGACATACAAAGAATTTAAAAATTAAAAGACTACGATAATGATTTTCTTTATTTTGATACCTTTACTTATTATTAGTCTGCAAGAAGCCGCGAGAGGTTTGCAACTAAGTAAGAGGTAAGTTGGACGCCCGTTTGCGCGAAGTCTACCTTGCTTTTTTCCTTCTGCCGGCGACCCCCCGACTAAGGTTTCTCGACCCCCGTAGGGGTCGCGACCCACAGATTGAAAAACACTGAACTAGAGAAACCCAAGATCTTTTTCATAGACCTTTAACAGAACCATTAGAATAAAGATTAAGTTCCAGCCCACAGGCATCAGTATTCATAATACTACCTAATATACATTATCAGATGATCGCGTGGACTTGACATAAATACCTACCATTTGTGAGTCTGACGATGACGCTACAGGAGTCCCGCCCGCCCACTTATTGACGTACAACCATTGCTCATAATAATCTTTAACGCGGCAATTTACCTATGTATTAGTGTTGCTCTCATATCGTCATGAAATTTATCGAGTGATAACTCACACTTTAAAATTTTCTGTGTTGTTCGTGACGTGGTTTATATAACCTATAAGGATAATGAGTAGACGTAGACATAAGTGTTTATAAGTGATTAACGCAAGTTTACATAAATACCATTAGTATACATAATAGAAAGTGAGTTCGTTCATCTTTCATTTTCATAGTCAATTTGACGTCGTAAAATTTTGAATCATTGAAAGAAGTGGCAATAGATTTATACGACTTAGCAAGGGCAAGGTTTTATTGAAGATAAGTCAAAGAACTTGTTAGACTAGTAAGTATATTAATAAACTGTGATAAGATGTTATATAATATGTTAAGAAATTTTATTGGGCTTTAATTAAGTCGTTGTCATCTATTATTACATGTATTTCGAAAATTGTCGTAATACTTTTCAGTATTAGTATACCTACTGTGCCATAAATGTGGAAAAAAACGGGCGCATTCCGATCGCAGACGAATGTGTGAACTATGCTTTTAATTATTTATATAATTAATCGTTTTATCCAGAGATGAAAGTAGTATTTTTAATCGATAAAACCGATTCGTCAATCATACAACTCTAAGTCCAAGTTCGCACCAACGATTTTTACGCGCGTTATGAATAGAACTTATGACTTCTCCTATACCTGTTCGCACGCTGACGTTTTTTTTACGTCGGGAGTTTTCATATATTCTAGTAAAAAAGTCGACCTCCACGTTTTTTTAAACGCCAGAGTGAATGAAGGCTAACGAAATATCATTGTGAACCGGTAGATCATTAGTACGGATATGGGTAATATTATTTAATGAGTAGTATTTTACAATCATTATCATGTTAATGCATACATTTAAGTAAGAATGTGTATGATTGAATAAACAAACATTCAATAGCCAATTAATTAAGTATATTAGTAAATCAATTTCATATTTTAATAAAGAACACTTTTTACCGATTTTATTTTTCTTGCAAGGCTTTGTGCGGGGCAACTATTTCGCCTTATAAAGGTACAAAATTAAAATGGCAAACAAATGAAATAAAATGTAACAGTTACACTTGACACAACAATGAACTTAATCCTTATTTAAGTATTTCGTACAACATTTTTAGATCCAAGAAGACACACTAAAACAGATAACATTGTATTTTTAATATTACTTGAAACAGGAACATTGTAAATGAACGAAGATTTCACACAACTTAGTTGCAGTATCAAATCAAAATAAACTGCCTATATAAAATCTTAATCGTGTACATACCTAGTTACCGAGATTATTTACTACATAATACATTGATATGAAACTAATATAATTTACCTCGTTAAAAGCATGGAGTGGTTTCGTAAACTCAATTTGGGAATGCTAAGTAAAGGCTGTGGTAGCATTTATTCACAACAAGAGAATATTAAATAACACATGCCAAAATATATGATAGGGTATCGTAAAATGGTACTTATATTTATTCCCCATAAAATGGCATTCAAAGGAGGAAATTTAGTTGATCTTAAAAAGCCTATAAGAGCGATGTATAAGAGATCTCCTGAGGGTATATGTTAAGTAAAGAACTGGGTAAAATACTGCGATAAATGCACGGGAGACCAGTCACAGTATTCGGGTTTGCATTGAAATTGTTTTCAATATTCCAAACTTTCTATTATTATTGCTCCAGAATAGAGAAATTGGTAAAAGGTAATGATCAGTTTTATACTTCAACTTCTCTCAAACTTATAATAATATTCACTCTCTAAGGAAATATTTGTGCAAAGGTTTCGGTTTGTTTTTACAAGATTTTTTCCACAACTGCGTTTTTTTTTTTGTAAAAGCAAAAAGGTACAGGCTATACTTTCTATACTATACACTATACTTTCTGCGGCATGAACAACCAAATTGCGAACTCAAATAAATATTTACCTTGCTCTTCTAAAATAATTAAATCACACCGAAAACTAAATGCTGATGTTTTCTACATTGTATTGTGTAAAATTCAGAGAATGCGCATAAAGTAACTAGAAAAGAATTCCCGGAATGCGAGTAAACCATGGACCGAAAGTAATTTTTAGTATCTAGACTCTGAGGCATGTTCGAAAATCTCCTTTATTAAGCGTGTTGTGTTGCAATCTTAAATGTCGTCGTAAGTCAAAGTTAAAGAGAGTACTGGGAGCTCGCTGCAGTAATTCAATTTTGTGTGAGTGCACTGGAAAATGAAGTTTGTTTAAGTTGAGCGGAATGAAAACATTTCGATAGCGGCAGCGCGAGCGGTACAGACAGACAGACCGAATATAGCTTATGGTTCTCTTGAACGAAATCATCCGACTTTATTCATGAATTTGTATCATATTCGTGAAGTACAAAGCGCAGACACGAATATTGCTATCGAACTTGTACTTGTACTCGGTATGGTTTTGCAAAGGTTTGCCATTAGTTGATCATTGTTTGATTGATACGGTTATATCGTAACTTAATTAACTTGAATTGATTTATTTCATATAACTTTCATGTCGTTATTTATAATAATTTATGACTATTATAATGCTACGAGGATATTCCGAGATTTTTTGCCTGTCATCTGAACTTATATTCTCTCATGAAGAATTAAGAACAAGTATTTGCATTGGAAAAAATACAATATAAAAAGAATCAAACCACCATTTCACGACAAAATTCACCGATCGCGACCAAATTTGGCACACAGATGTCTATAATAATGGAGAGGGACATAGAGTTTTTATACATGAATCGCGAGTAAATGAGCAGAAGAAAGCTAATATTATAAATACGAAACTGAGTTTGGTTGTCACATCTTGACATCGAGGAACAATTCCTTTAGAGTAGTAATACCGAGCAATCCGATTCCGAAACTAGTCAGAGATTTTTCACTGATTTTGAACAGTAAGGACCAATCGCTGCATCGTGTGTTCTTGACTTGGCCAATCAGAGCGCATGTGTCCTTAACTTAGCCAATCAGAGTGCATTGTCGATGTTGGGAAATTGGCGGAATAGATTGCAAGCAAAATCAACGTCATTGCGCTGTTCGATGCATCTTGACAACTCGACAGCACAACCATTCGTGATGATTTATCGCGAAATCTTGGGGCGGCAACTGTTATTATTATATTGGTATACTCAAGATCAAGATAAAAAGAAACCAAAATACATGCTAACTAAGCAGTCTGTAATTTAATACATGGTAACAATATGTTTCAAGTTACCTTTACAAGAGATGAATTCAGTATTCTGCGAAGTCTCCACATTAGTTCAAAATTACATTCGTATTAACCATAACAATGCGAGTATCATCTTTCACGTCACGATAATAGGTTCCAACAAAGAAATTGAAGATGACATTTTCTTTTTAAAAAATATTTTTTCAACACACTTGCTCGTAAAGTGACATTTATTACACCGTTTTTAGTATCGTAATGCAGCTTATTACGCACTAGTGCTTTTTACTTTACATTATCGCACAGTTTTATGACAAGTATAATCCCGATTACGTCAAGTTTGTACCTCACTGCAAGTGATATTGTGTGTAGACGAAGCATTCTTAATTTAAACGGGTAAAACAGGTAGACAGCGAATCGCTGTCAAAAAAAACTTGCGCGCCATTTTTGTTGACGTTCTCATTGATTATTATCAAAAAATCTACTTGAAAAAATACAAGTTTGTATTTTTCCTCACAAGTGTGTTGAAAAACGTCGTATGACACGCGTGTGCATTGATCATTACACTCTCGGCTTCCATTTCGCTTAATATCGCCTCGTCTGTAATTACCATCTATCATAATCACTTTACACACATGTATCATAATTGTACTTCATCATACTTTTCATAATACAATGGGTAGTAAAAAGGTCACATTGCATGGCACATCACCATAATCATGTATTTTCAATTAATTTTTCTAAACAAACTGTTTGTATGAATGTTACCAATTTTTCTATAAAGTATCTCAAAACTTAACAGTCAATTTCATCTAAAACTTTGCATTTATCATTTAAATGATAAAAGAAACAAAAATAAATCTATGTATGGTAGGTATAATAATAATATGGTTTATTTCCATGTATATCAACATCGTAATACTTAAGTTTTCCAAAAAAGGGAAAATTGTTGGCCTATTTTAAGTGTGCCACCCAAATTACGCAATGAGGATCTAAGCAATTCCCGTCAGGTAGGGACGTTAATGTTCCTCTCAAATATAGGTCTGACGAGACTGCTAACTCCTGGCAATTTGTGGTGTAAAACCGTTTAAACTTTCACACTACAAACTCTCTAAGCACTTTACCGTTCAAATGGTAAATTAGTACATATTTAGGTAAGTATAGAGTTTAAGAGGTGTATTTGTCATGATTTTATAAAATTATTACTTTCAAATTCATCTCATAAGATTGGAAAGATAGTAAGACAAACTTAGATCGAGCCAGAGGTATATTTATTAAGAGTCTCAACTCAGCCCTATTTCTATTTAAGTTATGGATAAAATATTGGTATTTTAAATTAATTGAATAAAGATACGATATCTTGTCTGCCTCAATACCAAAATTAAACGAGAGGCTGTGAAAAAATCGATTGAGATCTTAACGTTTCATAATATCGTTTCAAATTCAATAAATTAGTTGCAAGCACTTGTTTTTTTTATAACATCCACGTACAAGCAATTAAAATTCTCAACCCATCCGATGATATGTCCGTCCTACGTCCCCGTTAATTCAACTGTACAAACCTGGAGCAATTTGTTCGTCAAGTTTAAATTGCTTTGTAGCAAGCAAACTGCCCCTGAACAGGTGGGAGTTATCAACCCTCATCTACTGATCTCTATTATGGCTTTTCGATTCCATTCCCCTGCCACTAATGTATTCTCCTTAATAGCATTGGAAACAACCCTAATTGTCAAACGATTTGAATTCGATGGAAGTTTTATCGTTAGTAATATTATTGTTGTAATAGTGCTTAAGGGGAAACATGATAACGAGTTTGATAATGTATCTACGTATGATGTAGAACTTGTGCTCGATAAATACTAATGTGACAGTTAGAAGTAGGTACTGTTTTAGTAGGTAGTGTAGGTACTAAACATAGAGAAAGAATACTGATAGAGTTAACCACATTAATGAATATCGTAAACTAGTGATTTACAGTCAGAAAAAATGACGATATAAGTTCCTTGTCATTTGTTCCCGGTAAATTTGTATTGATAAAAAACGAGAAATTGGCATTCATATGTATTTCGTCGTTCAAACTATGAACCCGCAGTTCAGGCAGGCGGTGTTGCACATATCCGTGCTCACGGCACATACTCTAGCACATAGTCACTCTATTCATATTATACTTCTATGGCATTAAATCATTTATACCATTAAATTATTATCCCATTAATATTATAAATGTGAAAGTATAGATGTGAGATGACGGGGCACGCAATTGTTGTCAGTGCGATTAGAATGTAAATATTATGTAATGAATCTAAGCTTGTTTTGAAGTAATTGCTGAGTTTATTGCCGACTCTTTTTAGCAAATGCAACCGGTTCCGAACCGGTATTAGAGTCAGACTTTTCATAAGTGCCTGCGAAGGTCTATTTGAAGAAATGATTTTGAATTGAAATTTTGAAAAGTCAATCACGGCTGAAAGGACTCGTTCTGGATTAACACAGATAATACTTTTAATCCCGAGAGAATGTTAGATTACTCGGGTGAAACCGCAGGGCGGAATCTAGCTGGCAATATAAAACATAATACCTTACGGTGCGGTGTCCACGATATCTTAACCGATTTAACTTCTTTGTTTGATGTATTGCAATAGAAAATTTATAAATATAGTATTTCGTCATATTTAATAAAAACTTTTAGTATTGTTATCCGTCACTGACGTAGATTAAAGAAGTCTAATAACTTAAAAGGTAATAAAAACTTGAGGTTTTCGCGTCACGTCACGTAACACGTCATTGTTGAATTGTATTTTTTATGGTGGACCCATTTAGACATTTTAACGATTTTTTCTTGTTGCGTTTCAATTTATTTCGTTAATCAAGACCAAGTTTTGTGATATGCGCATGCGGCGCATGTTTTTTTTGTTTTCTCTTTATTTAAATTGTAGTCTTAGCCGAGGTCAATAATAAGTACTAATGTTTACATGAATGTGTCTCGCTTTCAAACGTAGTTTGGCAAGTAGTACAAGCATATAATACTACTAATAATACTAAATTGATGTTTAAAAAAATAAAGAATATCAAAAAATAATATAGAACTCTGAAGGAAAAGGTAAAATTAAACGAAAGAAAATATATGATACGAACATCAAAGAGTTAATCTAACAAAAAATGTTATCAACTCATTCACACCTGGATAAACACTACGTCATCGATAGATACATGAAAAAACAATACAGGAACCTCATCAATTTCGACTCATCAAGGGCATGAAGCATCTGTTATAATAGAAAAGCAATAAAAGACGATCCAAAGGTGACATAATAAGGTGGCTAATACATATAAAATAGCTGATGCAATGAAAATTATTCCAAAGTTCTGGAATTTAGTATGAAATATATCAGAATTTGTAAAAGCACATTTGGTGAGCACAAAGGCCTGCTACAATTTGTCAACCGCAATAGTTGTAATAAATTTCCCAATATAGGAAATGGGCTCAGCGATCGCGACAACGATAGGCAATAAACTGTTCCGATTATCGATCATGTTTTACAACGCAATAAAACAGATTCGCCCACGTATTGTGATTTTCTGTCCTAATAAACTGATTCTATAATTGCTAATCACGTCCGTTAACGACATAAAATCAACATCAATCAACTGGAATTTGCCTTCTTTTAAGGTTTTAAAGGTAAATTCATATGATGGGAAGGAATGTAGGAAAAATCTTACATAAAGACTCATGGCAGTATTAGTACAAAAATAAAACCGGCCAAGTGAAAGTCTGAGTCTGACTCGTTCTCCGAGAGTTCCGAGTTTCCGACCTTCCTTCGACTAATATTTATTAGTTTGGGCCATCTCACTTTTGTTATATACCGGACTACACAACTTAGATTATTTGTGATGGAATTTTTATGATTTCGAAAACGAGCCGCAAGTAAATGGAATTTCATTTACAACTTCACACTCAGGTACTAAACAAAGAAAGATCTTTGTTTCACGTGTATTATTACTACCTACTTGCCTACCTATGTAAGATTTATAATTATTTATCAGTAAATTTGTGTTCATTGATATACAGGTCGTTGTTTTGGTCAGCGACGAGCGACTCAGGGTCGATTATACAAATGATACTGGTGCTAAAAAAAATATAAAAAAAATACTTTATTTTTTTTAATAATAAAAATAAAAAAAATAAAATTTTGAAAATCATGTAATAAGCTAAAGTGTAGACATAATACTCAACGGGAGTACGAGGGAGTAAAGGGGTAGGGCGATGGCGGCTTGCGCCTAGCTCTAGTCTGTACACGTGGCTAGTAACCATACTTTGCGGTAATTTTATTTCATATTGAATAAGGTATTTCTCAACATATTTACAGTATTTAATGGAATTAAGTCCATTTTTGGGGAATATATATTTTGTACTACCACTCCTAGGTCGCTTGTCGCTGACCAAAACAACACCCAGTATAATTATAAATCGTTTATAACTAATAGGCCATTCAAGTATTACGCAAGCAGAATTTTAGTAATTTTAACCACCCCTTGTCAGCTAAAGTAAACATTAAAATCTGTTCAGATTTATTTATTGTTATTCATGAGCAGCAGTTATCAAGTTTAAAAATAGACGTCATTCCCTTCGGGGAAAAGTAAGCAATATCAATTTATTTTGGGAAGCAAACTGAACATGATTTTTGCTTTCGAAATTTTTTTTTAATAATCTTTTCATGACCATGGATACAAAGTCCTTTAGTCGCATACATTTTATTTATAATATCACTTTCATATAGTCCGCATATTAACTTTCACAAAGTCCGCATGATCAGTCACCGTCCAGTCATGTTTTAGTAAAATGGTGGTCATTGTACTAAAACTTATCACGGACTTTTTGAGACAAATTGTAAAGTATGATACTCATAATTCATTTCATTTCACTTCACTGGTGCACATGGATTGATCTTTATTGGATAAAATACCACCGATAATATGCAATAAAACTGAAAATAAACGAATTTATGAAAATAAAATCGAAAATGCAACGTCACTCTGCAAGCTCCCACCAAAAAGTCTGCTTTCGAGCATAGACAAGTAGGTCTGCCATATGTGTTAAAATCACAATTTAAAAACTTTGCAGCAAAAAAAGTTAATAAATAAAAATTGCTAACGTAAACATCATCCAGATCCCCTCCACCCCTCCCCCATGTCATCAAAAATAAGCAAAGCAAAGACCCCCAACCCATTTTCTCGTAAAATATAGAAGAAGTATTTACATCAAATTATAAAAAAAAAACAGCATTGGTATTGTCCACATTGTAAGCCATTTTACAAAGCTAATCCACTGAATCTGACGCCATAGTCTAAACGCTCGACGATAATTTGTGTAGAGCTGCGTACAAGCCTAAAATATTCAGTTTGCTTTATCTCCTACTTCCTCCCGGCTCAGCGGTTAGCAATATATATCTATATAAATGTAAATAAAGTAAGCATACGAATAAATATTTACTTAAACCACTATTTAATTTAAACAACTTCGATGTACAGAGAGGTACAACAGAGGATTATAAAGATACAAATGAAAAAGAAATTGTTCGAAACAAACCTTATTGTAAGGAAATTGACAAAGATAACGAATACCGGGAAGCAATGGAAGAAGTCTCGATAATACAGAAGAATAAAAATATTATCTCAAAGCCTGTGAGTAAAGAGAAATGGATCTTGTACATAATGATTAATGATTTAACATTAAGAGTACATTAACTGTGAATATAACATGCTACAGTCATTCGCATTCTGTGTGCGCATCATTAATATTATTTGCTTTTTCTTTTATTTCAAGAAAAGATTTCTCTTTCTGTACAATTAACACGCAATTTGGAATCTAGTCAATATTATTTCTCGTGTTTCGATCAACCGGTCACCTAATTACCAGTCAGATATGGTTTTAAAATTGTAGTTTATAATTTTAAAGCATTTTTTATATCTGATTTATCTTTGCATAAGCTAGTGCCGCCGAAAGTCCGAAGAACAAAAAAATAATGGATCAAACCAGTAAATCTTTGTAGCATAGTGTAAAACCATAGATAAACATAATGTGGTAAACTAAAATGTATGCACTTGCAACACTTACTGCTCTGTGATAGCTGATAGCAGATGTACCAATGGCGGATTTAAGCTAAGACGAAGTTGCTGCAACATTATGCTGAGTGGGAGGCCGTTTCAGCTCAATGATTGTTGTTTTATAGTATTATTATTTTCTTGTGTTATGTGTTTTTTGTTTTCTTTTTAAGATTTTGAGTTGAATAAATGCTTTCTATTCTATTAAGTTCAATAAAAGGATATTTGTGTTCCCTCAATAGGTAGTATCTTTTATTCCATCATTACAATCTTGTTTACAAAAGTTTTATGAATTTAAAACTGGCGTTAATTCTAAATGTGATTGCTTTAAGTAAGTAATTAGCATTATATTGACACGAGTAAAAACTAAGTTTGAAATGTTTTACAAAAAATACAAAGTAAGTACAGGCTTTGTGTAAATAGAGGGAGAAGTACCTACATTATTATAATTACAGTAGGTTCTACAAGTACTCTCAAAACTCTAAGTAGGTACTATGCTCCCACTTTGTATTTTCACAATTTAAGCTCAAGAGGGAAATTTCGAAATGGGAGGAATAATAGTAAAATAATAACTCTTAAACGTTTCAATGCAACCAGCACTCATGCTAACGAAACCATTTTATTTCTAAAATAAAATGTTTGAACCTAATTATAATATACATTAGCATAAGTACATACAAATATTATTTCGATACTAATAAAATAAACAACACGCGGCTCAAATCGGATTATGTTTATCCAACCCCCAGTTATTACAAGCTAAAATCAAAGTTATTTTGAACATAGAGAATAGCGGGATTAAAATAGGACTGAATTTAATATGCATAGTGAAACTAAAATTAGCCCATTTACAGGGATTAAAAGGCCCTGAACAAACAGCTACAGCAAAGTAAATGCATGAATGTAAAAGTACTCTTTGTTCTATTGCGACCTTGGCCATACTTTTTTTTTTTTTTTTATTTATTTATTTTAGGTCGCTTTTTAACATCTAAGGTCATTAGCGACCACAATAAACAATAATATTTATTACAATTACATATTACACTAGGTTATAAACATTTATCATTTTCAAAAAAATTAACGTTCGTTTACATCCTTCTTCATTTAAACAATCTATTAAACTATTAGGTAAATCACACATTAGTTTTTCATTATTGTATGCCGTGCATTCAATAAGAAGATGTAAGACAGTCAAGTCCAGTCCACACTTGCACTTGTCTTGTAGAAAGGATTAAATAATAATCATGATTTCGAAAAATATTAAATCGTGGTATTTATAATTAAACAGTGGAGTTTTAAATTCCATTCAACGGATTCGATCAAAGTGTAACGATTTATTTACGTTAACTGACATTTATGCATAAAACAATCCATCGCTTACAATGAGCGATAAAATCTAATTTAAAATCAGTTTATTTAGGCCGGGGTCAGAATGAAACCGTTTTAGCTATTCGCCGCCAGATTGCGCCTGCTGCCTGTAAAATAATTGAAACACAAACGTTTGAATGAACGATGCAGTTAAAGCCATTCAAAGTCAAAGTCAAAGCCATTTATTCCATTTAGGCCCCAGAAGGGCACTTATGCCGAGTTCCGAACCGGTGGTAACTTCAGTAAATGTTTTACTGAAGTTACCACCGGTTCGGAACTCGGCCTTCAACTGAGAAGAATCCGGCAAGAAACTCAGCAAGGTTACATTTTTTAAATATTTTTTAGACAATCTGACTATGTTTGGCTCTTTTTTTCTAATTAACAATAAAAAAGATATACCTAAGCATAGATACACATTAGATAGGTACTAACTTAAACGTTGTGAAGTTATTATATTATTATTGTGTCAATCATCAACCTACATCATTTCTACATATCATGTTGCATATAATCGCTAGTTAATACGTACTTTTCTTGTGGTGGAGACATGATCCATGGAGGCGGCACATACTCGCCGTTTGCCCCATGCGGGCGCTACCTTGCTCTAGTCTCCATCCGCGCGCCACCAGCCGTCGCCACCACTTCTCTACATCTCAATATTTTTATCGACACTACATAAATTTTCACTTCACTGGTACAACACTATTTGTTTCACATTTACATCTTACGTTCACTAACACCTCCAGTGATTTACGATACTAGCCTGTTCCATTTGTTTTTTTTTTGTACTTTTGAGTATCTCAAATCAATGCGCAATTGTCAATAAATATCTTGGGCTTATGTTGTCAATCAGACTTGAATACATAATATAAAAGATTATTACTATCACACAAAAAAAAATGGTATCTACATCATGATATACATTATCACCAGAAACCAATAAGAGAAATGAAAGAAATCGCAAAATAAATATCAAATGGAAAGATTAATTTTGTGCGAAGAGATGGAAAGGGTCACAATCTTTTTATTTATTATTTTTGTTAGATTTGTATAATGTTTTACCTTTGCTTTCGTGACATTATAAACGAAAGAACTGCCCGAGTTTATTTGCCTACAACGTATAAACACTAACGTTTATCTAAATAAAAGCATCAGTTATGCAGATTTTAATCGTCTTAAAAGCAGGAGCGTGCTTCTAAATCCATTGTGTGTTAGTTAAAAAGTTACTTAGCTAGCGAGCTTAGCGTCCATTAAAAAAACGTTATTTACCTCATTCGGACACATTTTTTGTATTTTTAAGCATTAGTAATGTCGTAGATTTTATCTAATGGACGCTGTTGCTTTTAGGGCACTGATGTATTTATATTTGATAAAGCTAAAAAGCTTAGGGCAAAGCTTTGTAGACCCGAAATTTGTATGTCAGTATGTAGTTCCAGATATAAACAACAATAGTAGTAGGTATATGTAAAAGGTACGTGTTACAAAGCCCCTTAGAGAATACGAGGGATTCTTATATATTGCCACAGCCAGAATGGAACGATGAGAAAGTTTGATCAAAACGTATGAACAAACTACAAAACTACAAATTGTCATTGATTGATCGTTGGTACACGCATCGAATGGAATGTCATTCATGAATGTAGTAATAGTAAATGATATTGTCGATCGATGCCGCCCCCGCATACCCCGCACCGCTCCCCTTACCCCGGACAAACTCGCATCAGTCAATGAACCGACAAGGACAATCATCACAAATACCTACAATCGACATTTGCTGTCGAATCGAATATACGAGTAGTTACGAAACTATATTGTTAATGATCATTATGAAACTGACCTATAATTATATTGTCAAGATGTTACCATTAACTATAATATTCTAATTAAAATATAGTTTGAATATAAAGGAAAGAAGAATCAGGTCTCTTAATTCATCATGTAGACTCATAATGAGTAAAATAACCATCGATCAACAATTAAATTAATTAGAAAAACATTGGAATAGTGAGTGCAATTACCGATTGCAATGGAAAATATAATTTGTCATAACTCTGATTGAACTCTGCTCGACTCATTTATAAATAAATCGAACATATATTTGGCTGGCGATCAAAAGATAAATAATGACGTGCTTCCAAAAGTATTTGAGAATTTTAAATAAAAGTTGAAATCTTGACGTATGTAAGAAAATCACAATTCTTTCAAAATATTGCCTACTTCGACCGGCAAGTCCACTGTTGGTAGTTTATTTCTACACCTCACATCACAGGTATGTTCATCACTTTGCAGTCTCTTCTACTAGACTAGTACTTTTTCGTTCGCCAAATAACAATAGTCCAAATGACATTAATATATACACAGATTACCTGTAATCTGTGTATATATAGGAGAAATACGTAAATAATGAGTTGTTAGAATAATCAACATGAAGAACTAAATCATAAAGAAAATAATTTGAGCACTAAATTATACGTCGTTTTTAGGTACCGTATTTCCAGCATTCAAATTACAAACCCCTAAAATAAAGCCACCCGTACTAAAGGACTTTAATAAATTATTCTTAATTATGAAAATTTATTTATACCCTGACACTAATTGCTTTGACTTGACGCAAATTATTATCTGCGTTAATTTATTTGTAAACCAACCCATCTTGCAAACCTTGGAGACAAAAGGCAAAAAAGTTGAAAAATCGCATCTTAGGTCGAGCGAATGAAAAAAGGTTTTATGAAATGGGCACAATCAGTTTTTTTGGAATTCAACGGAAAGAAATTAATCTAATTGAAACAATTGTATAATATATCCGAATAAAAATGGGACCTTCGATTCTCGGGATAATATTTCTCAGAATTTACCAATGTTACGTTACGTAATATCTTAAAATACAATCTTGGATTCCATATTTATAGTCTAGGATTTTTGCTCATCGTAAACTTAGGCAGGAGCGCAATAGTATATCCAAATAAACCAAAACAACGCCAATACATCGAAGTTAGTTTGGGAGCAAACTGTCTGCGAACTGCGTCCAAAGGATCATCCAAGTCCGAGATTAAATTATTCAGTCTGGCTTACCGTCCACGTTTTGCTATAATAAGCAGTAAATTCTGTGATTTTATTGTTAATAATATAGGTCTATGGTGATACCCATAAAAACAGCAATTTTTAGACGGGATTTATTTCGATCAAACAACTTACAAATACAATCTGAGTTCTTTTGATAAAACCTTCTTGGAATCTAATATACCAGTTCTAGGGTTTAATATAAAGCATCCTTATCAACTCATTCTAATCTTACACCTAAACAAGCATAATAATATCATGAATAGGTCAGGCAGGTCCGGCCTCATATGGAGTATTGCCGTCATCTATGCCGTCAACTATGGGCGGGACGACCTGGATACCAGCTTGGGCCTTTAGACTCGGTTCAGCTCCGTGCCATCAGAATTGTTGACGATCCCGAGCTCACAAGCGGTTTAGAGCCCCTCATTCTGAGGAGAGACTTTGCATCCTTATTGTGTGTTATACCGCTTGTACTACAACGTAGAGTGTTCTAAGGAATTGTTCGACTTGAAGCCCACGGCTACCTTCCACCATCGCAACTCTCACCATCGACGGGGAGTCCATCCTCACACATTGAAACCAGAATTGTTTCGAACTGTGCGGGCTTAAAAGAGTTTTCTTCCGCGGACGCTCGGACTATGGAATGATCTCTCCGCCGTGGTTTTCCCAATGTACTACAGCATGGGGTCCTTCAAAAAGGGTGTGAAGAGATTTCTTCAGGGTCGGCAACGCGCGAGTGATACCCCTGGTGTTGCAAGCGTCCATAGGCTACGGTAACCGCTTACCATCAGGCTGGCCGTATGCTTGTTTGCCACCTGGTATAAAAAAAACTAACTAAAGGACATTCAGGACACTTTGCACATTTAGGGCGCCCAACGTGGGCAAGGGTCTATCTAAAGCCTCATTACGACTGTCTGCGTGACTGCAAGCCAATTGTAATTAATGACTTCTTTAGAGGTTACGACGGCTATGTCAATTACGACCCACGCGACCATATGTTTTGGTTTGGCACATCTGTCTACCAATCACTGCGAACACACCTTTTATAGAATAAGCCATGTGACGTTGTGTTTATGGAACAGGTTGTCAAGCGTTAAGAATAAAGATTTTAAATAAGTTTTGAATACCGGCAACGTATACTAGGTATTACGTTTAATCCTTTGATCTAAAAACAACAGCAGCTGAGATGTTCATTCATGTCAGCCTGTTTGGTTAAAACTCTGTTCACATATATAAGCATTGGTCTTGGCATCGAAAGTTACATCCTGTAGAGATGATATATAATATAGATAAGACTAAATATAAATTTAAATTAGCGATGAAATATCAAGATAATTATGGTAAGCAGACTAGACTAGCTGTTCTAAACGAGCCATCTTCATAAATGCCCTATAATTTTTCTTAACGGTAACTAATCACATGGAATGCATGAATTTATACTAGGATATGTAGTTGAATCTCTTAAATTTGTTCAAAAGTAGCAATAAACATAATTCATAAAAAAACATACTGCAATCATAAATTCCACAAACTTTTATTCCATTCATAAATTTAAATAACACGACTTCTATCGAAACGATTTATTAGATATCTCATCTATAAAATCATGCATAATTCAGAAATCTTTCCGGAGGCAACCTCTTGAATACGTGAACTGACATTTTGATATTCTGTAATGAAGATCACCTTTGCAACTTTTTCTAATTTTGCTTGCTTATTTCTTTAATCAGATGAAAGAAGAGAGAATCTGAAAGAAGTCGCAATGATATGTTAGCCAGTTCATAGTGATCCCATTTTCTAACGAGCCGATATCTTAATTGCCGTAACAAACCTACGAGAAAATTAGTTCATTCAAAGAAAAAAGATCTTTATCATCTTTATCAAACATAGTTGATAAGATATTGGAAATATAAACATAGAAGATTAGATGTTGTTCGTGTTGATGGATTACACATAAATTATTTTATGGACTTTCTATAAGATAAGCCAAAAACATCGACAAAGATAGGTAGAAATATTGCACGAGTCTATAATGAAGCTAACCTATGTTCTTGAATGAATAGATTCGATTGATTGATTGAATGATTGCGTACACTCAATTTATGACGAAGCTAACGTCTCTTGTTTCACGCGACCACGCGGCGCTCATGTGTATTCCTTTGTATTGCGATTTTGCGAATTTTGCTCTAACACCTAGCCAAGAATTCTACAGAAACAAGAATTTTGTTATATTAAAATACATCATCTATTTATTGAAATTATCGATATACGAGCGAATATTACCTATGCGATATAGTTTTTTTTTATCAAACCGCAATATCATGTGGTAATCTTATCTTTTTGTTTCCGTTGAACGGAACAATACTTTTCTATCTCTTTAAATCAACATACTTTTTCCTGTGAATGACCAGAATTAATATTCTCGCATAAACAGAATTGTTTGAACTCAAAATAGGCCGTATATGGTAAGATTTTTATAATAGCAACTGAGTTTCTTGAAGTAATCGTACCGCGGGCGTTGCAATATGCAATGCGCCTCTCGAGGCGACAAGGTAACGCAATCTTAGAAGCCAGGTTTGAATACTAAGCGACTGTAATGTATTCATCCGGGAAAAATCGTGGTCTACCCGCCCCAGGTAGGTACATACCGCGCGTTCCGAATGTAATATCGAAAATATGATTATATGCCACGTTCCTTATTGTTGTTCCTGTTTAAGGATTCGTAGGTCGACTAATCGAAGGTCTCTCTGTCTCTATCCATAAAAAAAATAGACCTGGCACTTAAAATTCAAGCTGCGTTTCCGATTGGTCACTTATTAAATCGTAAAGTTTTAAAAGTGTGAACTGATGCTCGTGAAGTGAATCACTCAGCGGAAATTCTATTTTATACGGTAGGTATAACTTTTACACAGCTAAAAGCAGTATACGTCGAAAACTCAACTCAATATTGTGTCAATAATACATGTAACAGGATGGAGGCACGTGTGGAAACCAATTTCCGTTTCTGTTTACTTAAGAACGGTCAGAACAGAAACACATCTTACGGAAAAATAGTCTACTCAGGCCTTTTTGCGGGGAACATCAAAAATATTATGGTAGTGGGCGTTCTAGGGTTATTAAATATGTACTGAGATCTTTTGATGTCCTTTGCCATACTATACGTAATTAACATAAAGTAGGTATGATATTTATTATATCTAATATCGAAAGTTGAAGCCAAAAGTGTTTCTCGAAACACAGAAGGATCAAAAAATGGGTCTTTATTCATCATTGTCATTCTGACATAAGAAGTAATATTAAAACATAGCAGGTTAATAATAAAAACAGGTTTCTAAATTAATAATGTAATTTTAAAGTCTGATTTAGAAAAATGCATGTTAACAAATATAGAACAAAATATTTTGGCTCTGAAATAGGTCTATAATAATTAATAATTCACAGAAACGGTAAGACGATATCTGCATTTTGCACTCAAAAAATCCACGGAGATGGCAAATTACTTACAGTAGTAAATCCCAGAAGATACCACTCTTGGCGCCAGTGGCAATAAATTTTGCAAGCAAAAACATTAAAATCTCGTTAAAATACTTTCCAGTATTGCCAATGCCGCTCAGCCTACAGTTAGCGGGGTAACCATATACGTCACTTAAAAATACCGGACATATAAATTAAAATAGATGAATAGTAAATTAGACTGATGCTCAGATTTTTAAGACTAAATGCCTCAGTTTCCAGTCAGTCCATCACCAAACTAAGAAATAAAAGCATGACTCGTGTCTCGGCCGCGTATCGGGTTTCAAATAATGTTTTGTTTGTACGTTTGCGTTCGCATTTTTGCGATTTATCCGACGACTGATTTGAAGAAACTGTGGTATCATTGTCTGCATTTGATTGTTAGTGACAAAGAGTACTGATACCTAATGATAAATAGCCGACAACAAGAGACGCTAACAGACGTTGCAGAAGATGCGAAATATCATAATCTAGTATCTGAAACTCGGTACCTAACAGTCAAGACAAGTCCGCAATGATAGTCAACAAATAAACAATTTCAGAGTCATCTAAACGATTAACGACAGCACATTGAGAGCAATCTCGTCGAGGATTATCGTAGTGATCACGTATGAACGAGCGAATAGTCTAGCGATCCGTCGAAAGACCGTCTGGATGCGAACGGAATGCCGCGCCGCCGCAAGGTCGGGTACGTTCATCGGCCGAGATTTCTTCAATTCATACAAGTATAATACTCCAGTATATATTTTAATGTCTATAAAATGTATAAACATTCTGGATCTGACTGAGAAGAATACGGTAGTATCTGATTTAGAAACAGATGCATGTATAGATGCTGATTTTGATCTAATAAAACCAAAAGCCACGAGGAAAGAAAACACTATTGAGATAAGCAGCGATGATAAAGTTCGACTATGACCGCTAATATTCCGAATACCTACAAGTGTAAATCATTCACTTCCTGAGTTGAGATCTACAAGGGTACGATGGTAATGTAATGATGTAACGTTTATAAAGCAACAGATACCTAGAAATAATGCGTCACATAAAGAAGTATATTCAGCAACCTTTCTAGAGATCGCCAGTTAATTTCCAAGCAACATTTACGTAAATTCTATTAGTCCATTATTACACAAAAAGAAGTTAGCAGTTAAAGTTGAGTGCAATAATAGACGACTTAAGTCACACTACAATCAAACGATATTTTTCCATTCTATTACGTCCCATAGTTGAATAAATAAAGGTATCACAACGAAACTAAAAACAACGAAAATAAACAATATGGTCTGTTTGTACAAGCTCATCGTACGCTGTTGCTAACATTGACATGTGGCGCAAATTGTTAAAATTGAGTGAACAGCTTTCCATCAAAAACAAAGTAAACAACGAATGCTCGTGAATCAAAAAACTGCTGTGTTTATTTTAATTTAACCTAGTTCTTGTGTTCTGATCTGTTCTACGTCATACCTATATGATCATCATGTTTTTTATTTTACTTGTTTTCTTCTGCAGCATATTAAATCCTTGTCACTTATGGCTCGGGTTTTTCCAAAACAGTGTGTCATATACTATAGAATATATTGTCGTTTTAAACTCACGAACATAAGATAAAAATGCAATAATTGCATTCCGTGTTTTGTACGTTTTATTATTATCTACATAATATAAAATTCAAAGTCCTGACTGACTGATATATCAACGCACAGCCTAAACCGCTGGTCCTAGAGACATGAAATTTAGAGGGTATATTCTTTGTGAAGAGTAGGTATCCACTAAGAAAGGGTTTTTCGAAATTCCACCCCTAAGTGGGTAAAATAGGGGATGAAAGTTTGTTTGAAAGTCCGTCAGTTTCGAAGTTAGGATCTTAAAATTTTGTGTTTAGGCTGAAGATTGAAAATTAATTTATACGTGTTTCAGCGTGGATGAAGTAGTTTTGTTTTCTTTTATTGTTGTAGAAAAATATGACATTTGTTTCCTGTAGGCCACGCGGGCGAAGCCGCGTGCAGATGCTAATTTGATATGCTTGCTCAACACATCTTATTCCAAGAAATATACATTTTAAGTTGGCTTTAGTATTTCTCACACATAGTGTAATTTAATGCCTGAATGCGGATTAAAAGATATTTGAATAAACATCGCATAATAAATTCAGATGTGCCAATAGTATTTTCTACGTGGAAAATACTCACATAAAAAATATTTTACACACAAATACACTAATAAATAATTTTTGAATAAGTTTGCGTTTCTGTTTTTCTAACGTTGTTTTATTATAACCTACAATGAAATCACAAGAAAACCATTCACCCATTAGAAAGAATGTCGATTAACCAAAATATAATATTTTTAATCCTACTGATTCTAAAATCTGCAGTATCGCACACAAATAAATATAGTTTTATGAGAAGATATAAAGTTAAACATCTGGTTACAGACCCAACCACTCCCTTTAAAGCTCTAAGCACAAATAGTTTTTCTCGAGATCTATGGAGCAATTTCAAAGATTTACACAAGTGTGTAAATACTGCTCTCAACTCTGACAAAGTGTGATTCAGTCGGAAATCGTATCATTCGAAGTTTTCAACTCCTTAATAGCCACATCCATCTGTCTCGAGGGTTTGCAAAACTTGAACCTATTTGAAATACTAACGTTGAACTTACGTAGTAACTATTTAGTAATCTGTGGTTGAACACTGATCTATTTTTGATAAGATGATTGTACGAAATCTTTTTAGAAATACTAACAATAGAAATCCATCTAAAAAAAAACAGTTACGTTTTATTATGAAAAATCTTTGCTAAAGTATTGAAACAAAAACATAGTTGCAAAGACAGGCAATTTCTTAGCCTCTATACGATTAGAAAGCTGCTATTAACAAACAGTCGAGTTCATCTCTTACGGTCAGCTGAACTTGACTACAACTAGGCAAGTTTTCTTTACAAAGACATACGTTTGTCTGAACTTGCCTAATTGAAGCCAAAGTTCAGCTGACCGTAAGACGTGAACGTGGCCAGTTTTTACATTTATGTTTTTGATGCGACTACATGTGTGATGTAACTGTTAAAATCAGTGGATTATCTGTTACGTATAATCTATCCATGCAAAATAGCCAGTCCTGAATTGCTATAAGTTTGTCACACGACCAGCGCGCATGTCCTTTTCAGAGCAAACATAAAAAAAATAAAAAATGCTCAATAATCAATACATACTATACAATTTCGTCACGCCTGTTTACTATTGGGGTAAGCGGAAGACACACATTCCCCGAGTATAAACAGTTTTATTACATATTATTAAATTACCGGTATCGTTTAATCGAATATACTGTCAAGTTTAAAGAATCCGGTTGGTTTATCGCCGTATAAACATTTACATTGAAATGTCTTTCGTTAATTACAATGTTGACCTCATTACAACGTAGTTATGGCCATTAAAGGCTACCTTCAAATGAAATAACATAAAATAAATGAAAATAAAATGAAAAATAATACCATACCAAAACATTTCCTAACAAGTGGGCAATTCATCAAGTATTTCCAGGGCGTATGCGGGGCTGGTTTTTTCTTCTTACAGCCCCTGTGCGAGTGGGGGTGGTGGCACCCCTCAGCGGCCTTGCCGTGCTTCGTGAACATTCCGAGTACACCCTGACACTTCCATAGACTATCACATCACTGACACTACTGGCAACATTACACTGGCAAAGGTCGTTGACAGGCACTCTCGCTGCCAACCACTCACTAGCACGAATCACAAAAACAAACCACTAAATCAAGGTCATCCGTAGCCATCACCGTCCGAGTGAAAGACTACATGGGCGAGGCCCCGTTCAAATGTAACTGAAAAGAAAAAAAATAAAAACTATAGTTTTACTCCTTGCCCCTAATCGGCGAAACAAAAAATAATGGAGACATGAATTTAGATGCTCTCTTCGTTAAAGTGGGACGGAGACATATTGAGTACCTAGTTGTAGCCGAGTGCTCCATAATCTATGGTTGTTTCCGTTGCGAAAGGAACAAAAAAAGCAATTTGAGCCGCGAGTCAGCGGGTTCTTGTTCCGTTAGATGAAAGTGGAAGTCTGGGCTGCAACATTGTTTCATCATCAAGGTAACAGGACCAGTTTTATTGTTATCAGGAGATAAATTTAAACTTGCTGCTTCGAAAACATATCGAGTATAAAATAATTGAAAAGAACCCTTTTAATGTTTACACAACCGGTCTAATGTGACATTTACTTGTAAATGTTAGTTTTGATAACTTGTAAGAATGCGAATTAAGTATTAAAACGTGCGTTTGTGAATACAAGGCAGATGTTCAACGGATCTGGTTCTACGAGAAAGAAACAAGTCTTGAAGAATCGGTTTGGTTGTTTATTCCGATTGTTCTCTCACAGAGGGCACATATTTTTTGCCCTTGCAACAAAGTTTTTTTTTGCATATCTTTTACGTTGCATTTGCGTCGAAATACAGTTTTTGTTTATGTACAAAACGTAATTGTTTCAACGTAGCGCAAAACTGTGCATGAAGTTGCTTCAATTCCTTAGAAGAAGTATGTAATACTTTGTATTGTCGGACGGTATAGTCAAACAGGCAATTCCCTTGATGATTTCTAATCACCTGATAACAAGGCTTATTGGACATCTGTATAGAGCACTATAGACGAAATCAGTCGTCACGTTTATTTAGTGTGCGGTCACAGACCGGCTGCGGAAGGTCAAGGCGCGCGCATACATACACACACACCCATACACTCATGTTCACATACATAAATCCACACATACGTACCAACATAAGTACGTATCTAAACAAGGACAACGTTATCACTCTTCCGTTTACTTTATGAAAGCGACGTGTGTTAACTGGAAATGAGACGAATATTCTCATTGAACGGGAATCGTTCGAACAGTTTCCATTGTGCAAAATTAATTCGACCTCTAGGAGATATTTTTGAATGATGACTCAGTCATTTATGCGAAACGGTTCCTGCTTTATGAGCCACACACATGCCCCATTTCAGGGATGTTTTATGAATTTTAATTCAAAGTATGTAGCAAAAAAGTATATAATAGCCTTTTCAAATGCGTATAAAACACAAATCTTGCGAATTTAACAGTAGAAAGTTTTTTACAGTAGAAAGCCACATAAACTAATGATGACAATCCAGTTACTTATTCAGCGACAAAAAACTTTTTGTATTTAACAAAACATGAGGAGCAAGCCGAGCAAGAAACTGAATATGCGAATCGATATAGTTAGTACATTCACACCGAACCCATCAATAGTAGCAGCGATACCGGTCCGTTCATAGAAATACATGTTCCTCGAAATGTAGTGCTGTGTAAGGAAAGGTATGGGTTTCCACGAAGTTGTTGCCTTTTTAGGGTATCACTTGGTATCACACGTCATCGCGCCCTGCAGGCCGCTCGCTTGTTTTTGTATAAGTTGGTTAAGATGAAGCTTCCCTGCGACTGTGGAAGGCCTTAGCAACAAAAATATAGTAGAAGAAGTTAATATATTGTTTGTAAGTTGTAATTTTATGGCGTATCGTTTTTCTGATCGCTCATCATCAAACATTTAATCAAGTGATTAATTATTAACACGAGGAGGTAAATCAGAAATACAGGTATAACAAGAAACTCATTTAAATTTTAAATATGTTTTTATCTCCAGTATACCATTCAAATGCAGTATAACCCTAATTTCACCGATATACATGCACAATTTAACATAAAAACTCGAAAATAACAGAAAAAAAATTGTTACATTAAAAGTTTGTATTCCCATGTCAGATTGGCAAGTCTTCGAGTCTATCGAACATCCATCTATCAAGGTTTCCTTCATATTCCTATCGATTTAGATTCTCCTTAAAACGGCCTCGATATGGCAACAGCTCAGGTTCGCTCCTTATGTGTACGTACCGTCGACCACACATTAGCAACAGTTTCTACATTAATTTAGACTTTATTGCCTTTGGATAAGGTCGGTCTGTAAAGTTCAAATAGTACAACGTTAGCCTTTGGACGTCTGTACAGGTACTCGGATGACTCACCGCAAGCCAAATGTGGAACTTGACCAAGACCCTCGGGCGTCGTTGCACTGAGAAACGAAGCCGGATTCACAACATTAATCTCTATCACTGGAATAATATACTTCAAAACTTATATTTTGCACTGCCTCTTTTGGGTCTTCCACAGTATTCTTAGTAGCTCACTTTTCGGGTTCTCGAAATAAGGTCCTTTGTCAAATTGTAGTATAAGTCAATATGATACAGCGACAGATGTTGTGGCAGCAATATTGGAGCTCATCGCTCGTACAGAACTGACCGATGGGTGGGACGAAAGTAAGGGGGGAATTCTAGGAGGTTGTTCATTCATCTGAAGCGTGACGTCACGCGCGAGGTCGTGCCCTCGGTTCGTGTCGGGAGAATAAACGACGACAAAAACCAGCTGAATATCAACATGACATGACCTTTCAGTCACAATTTTACAACGGTTTTATTCCTCAATCGGCAATAGAAAAAGATGATATTTTGCCCGTGAAAGCGGCATTTTTTATGGACAAGTGGATATGCACTTATACCTATAATTATGAAAACAGCTTTCCACCCCGCTATTCCCTATTTTATGCGCGCACTGGTTAAATTTTGAAAAATCACATGTAGGAAACCTGTGTGGAAAAAAACAATTTTCTAGACCTTGCAGATTGAGCTGTGCATTGATTTGCCAGTCAGTCAGTTTCTCCTATATATTCTAGCTTACTTAATTTCTGTGATAAAAATAATAAAAAAATCAGCAAATTGATATCAAAATCAGAAAAGGATGTAGGACTGTTTGCAATTGCAAGTGATCAAATTGATATCTAAACATTATATTATTTGCTGTTATTTAGTAATTACCTAATACTTTGCCACAGGTATTTCCACTAAGTTTATTGAAGCATGTTGGTAAATTCTCTATACTACATAAACATTACCCGATACCACAGCTTAAAACAAATCTCAAAAAAGCGGTTCAAAAACGGATTGCGGCATGTGAACGTGCAGCAATTTAGTACGTTAGAGGACTTTTATAACGCTAATGCATTTATAATGGTTCTTTAAATGCAACGGTCGCTGCAGACACCGGCTGAGAGTCATCTGTGCAGTGCCACACTGCCAAATTACCCACTGCATTTGAAAATAAAACAAGAACACTATCTGCTGAATTCATCCCATTACAAGTCTACAGAATTGACGTAAAACATAAAACGCATCTCAAACTCTTGGTAGACAACATATTAACAGCCGGCACGTTTAAGGAGCTCGTTTCATCTACGGTTGTCCAGGGCGAGATAAAATGCCTGAACTTAACCGGTTTACACAGCAATAAAGTAGTCCTATAGTGTTAGCAACATAACGTTTTAGTGAGGGCGTATCGATTGAATTAATGAGATGTGGGCGCACGTGTGGTCCGTGTGCGGAATTGTGTATGCGATTGCAAACGGCCGGGTTATCAATATAAGGAGGTTTTATGGCCTCCTTATGATTTTGAAACAATAGTAGGGAAAACTTAGTAAGGCTTTATGTTTTATAACTATGGGTATGTAATGGTCGATTTAAAAAGACGCGTAGTTTGGGTCGGTCAAATATTTTTTGGTGCGCCCATTACGTAAGGAATAGAAAGACGAATTGAGTGTCGATTACGAAGCACAGAAAGGGACTAGAATTTACCCTGGCAGTGTTGATAGGACCGTTGTCCTTGTTGATCCCTGGAGATTTAATACCGCAGGTAAATAGGGCTGTCACAGAAACAAATCCCTTTCAGAGTGGGTAGAGGATAACTTTGGATATGTGAATTGTTTTACGTGAAACCGTTTATAAGTTTAGGTAGACTATAAGCAAACAGGGGCCGTTTTTTACAATTGTCTCACAACAATAAAATAGGATATTGTTTCGTTAAATGTATAATTTATGCAAATCTGCAAAATGTTAAATTTCTACTGAGCTCTATTTTAAACATTACTCGGGTTATTTTTGCCAAACAATAGGCTGAGTTGGGCTTTCGTAGCTTTACTAATTCGAAATACAAAAGGATTGCTTCCAGCCTGAAAAACTTGTATAAGTCTTAATAATAGTGTGTGCTAAATACTCCAGTGGGCATCACTACAAAATCAATCATGCACCATCTAAATCAAACACTGCACACCACTCTCAGTAATAGAGTGGTCTGGAACTGGAACTTAAATAACAGGAACCTAAAATTTCTTTTCTGTAAAAAATTAATTTGATACCTGAGGATAAATAAACCATGCGGTGTAATGTAAAGCGAGTCACACACTAAGCAGATACTATAATATTTTATCTGCGTATAAAAAAATATTATCTAAAAGTATCACACACTACGCAGATACGATACTATTAAGAATTGATACATTCACTCGAAATCCTTCTAACTAACTAGACCTGTTTTTTGTGCGGATTGTTTATACAGTGTTGTGGTGTTACCTATAATGAGTTGGCGTATATTGCTCCTCGATTTGATAGACAGCTCAAAAGAGGAAGTCAGAAGAGGATTCTGATTTTGAATTTGATGCACGTGTTACATCAGCATCTACTAAAAGGCAAAGAATTTGGATAGAACGTCATATAAAGCTTAAAAAGGACCGAAGCGAATTTGTGAAGCGTGTGTGAGGAATGTCCCAGGATATTATTATTTATTAATCTTTACGAGGATCTGTCAGATAACAAATTAACAACGTATTTTAGAGAACTAAGGGCAAAATTTATAGCGATTCATGATTTGATTAAAGAAGATATTTAAAAAAAATACTAAAATGTGTGAATGCATTTCTAACGAAGAACGACTTAGCAATCCATATTTATAATTTATTTTTACATTATTAAAAAGTACATTTTGTATGTATCTGCAGTTAAAATCCTGTGTCATATTTGTATATCTGCAGATGTTATCTGTCACCATCTTTCGATATCGGTCGGTGCCTACAGATACTTAACGATAAAATATAAATTATCTGCGCAGTGTGTGTTGCTTCATTGAAATACATATTGAAAGATATGCGCTCAAATACAGATATCTTATCGTA
The DNA here is from genome assembly GCA_951394255.1 of Polyploca ridens. Lineage (NCBI taxonomy): Eukaryota > Metazoa > Arthropoda > Insecta > Lepidoptera > Drepanidae > Polyploca > Polyploca ridens. Next base: position 9,187,614 of record OX596258.1, read on the forward strand.
TATGCGTAGTGTGTGACTCGCATAAAAGTGATTGTAAATAAAAAGCAAACATTTTGAATAATCCACGACTGATGTATCGTTGTAATTGAAAAAGGATTGATAAGATTGAATAATTTACTAAAAAAAAAGTTTAGTTTAAACCCGTACCTACTGCTATTATGTTTTTTTTATTTAAAAAAAGAAGAGCTCAGAATAGTTTACTAGCTACGTGTGCACAAAAGCGATGTTACTAATACAATTTGTCATGCTTTTATATTGGTTTGATTTTTATCTTATATCCGTTTTTATAATCCTATTAGAACTTATGTTCAATTATAAAAATAAATACAATTTTAATAATACCCTAAATTTATTTTTTATAAAACTGTCTTCAACCTACCAACGCAGCCCAATAATTTCTTTATGTATGATCGTTTATTTACATTATGATGTTGGTAACATTAATCAAAAAACACACTTTACATCGTAGATAAACAAAGTCCCGTGATGTAGAATAAGATAATCAGAGAGTTGTTCAAACGTGATAACCCTCCACAAACGAAACGAAGATTTTTCAATCAATCGCTTGAGAGAAGCTCAGAAATCTCGATTAAGTCTGCTGAATATTCACAATCAAGTCGCATTCCAGCCTGTCTAACAGTACGTGATGAATCCTAAATTCTTTTCATGCCCCAATTACCTCCATTCCGTTTGAAAATAGATATTTAAAACACCCGAATGGAAAAGAAATCTGCACACGTTATTTAGTATGTAACTTCAGATTCGAATATTTCAGTAAAAGTCGAGCAATACATTTCGACTACTGAATGACACGTCATTGCAAAACAGAGATAAGATGATTTGTTAGGTATACGATGACGGCGGAGGCTTGCCACGATAACACGAGGTCAAACATACAATAAAACTGTACCGACGTACCTACAATAACGTTGCTGTATTCATGAATATGATTTACCTATACTTACAGACTTTAAAATGGACTGTTCTCTCTTTTTATACAACGCATCTTTGTTGTAGTATATATTAACAGGTACTTATGTAGTAGTTACTTGATGGCAATTTCGAGAACAAACCTAAAACATGTGTGTCTAAAGAATTTATACTTCAACTAGCTGCGACTTCGTTCGCTTGGTGCTACCCTACCCTGCGGTACTACCCTACCCTACCTACCCTATCTAAACCATCCAGGGCGTCACCCAAACGCATACAAAAAAAATTAACTGTACTTGTGTTTGTCACTGAACTCCTCGTAAACGGCTGGATCGATATGAAAAAAAAAAATTGTATTCGTTTGGGTGGCACCCTAGATGGTTTAGATTCACAAATCAGCCCGGCAGATGGCGCTGCAGTCGATAATATAACATAGATACCGACTGCAGCGCCAGCTGCCGGACTTCATTCAAATCGGTCCAGCCGTTTAGGAGGAATTCAGTGACATACACACGCGTAGTAGAATTTTATACATAAAGATGAAACGAATTGGCGATGTAAAAAGATAATACTATTATGCTTATGAATAGAAAAGTTATCAATATAATATACTATTGTAAATTACAAACATACTACCTAATAAGTTCACAACAAACAACTCTATCTATACAGGATGTTGTTTTGGTCGGCGACAAGCGACCCAGGAGCGGTAGTACAAAATATATATTCCCCAAAAATGGACTTAATTCCATTAAATACTGTAAATATGTTGAGAAATACCTTATTCAATTTGAAATAAAATTACCGCAAAGTATGGTTACTAGGCACATGCACAGACTAGAGCTAGGCGCAAGCCGCCATCGCCCCACCTCTTTACTTCCTCGTACTCCCGTTGAGTATTATGTCTACACTTTAGCTTATTACATGATTTTCAAAATTTTTTTTTTTTTAATTTTAATATTTAAAAAAAAAAAAGTTTTTTTTTTATATTTTTTTTGCACCAGTATCATTTGTATTATCGACCCTGAGTTGCTCGTCGCTGACCCAAACAAGGACCTGTATAAACCATGCGTACCTACATCCATTTTAAAATATTTCGAATCTTAAGATATATTTCCGTGTGAAACTCTTATTTCTAATACAACGCCAAGAAAAACCACAAATAATAGCCAATAAAAATTGATTCAGAACAATAGTGGCCTACACTTTCCTTTAATTAATTCAATCATACGATGAATTAGGTAAGCGCAACCTTTTATGCTCGCCAAAACCACTGATTGACCGTACTTACACACACACGACACGATAACAGAAGTTGCGACCACACCACGACTAATTGTTCAATGCGCTATTCTAACTACGCACAATTCAACTGATTTATACTGACTTATTTTTGATTTTACTTCATTTTCAGAAGCGTTTTGCTTCGCTTAAGTATATCATAAAACAGAAAATAAAAAAGGAGGCCTAGCCATGAAAAATAATAGGCCTATGACATGTCAGACATGTAAAAGACATTAAAGTAAATGGACTCTGAATATATAGAAATAAAAGAAAAAAATATATGCTAAGTTAATAGCAAAACTAATTCTGATTTAAATGTGTTTCCTCAATATGCTTTATTTTGTCATTGACTTAGAACAGAGAAACATAGTAAGGCTCCAAAGCAACAATAATAATTACTATTCCAGACGAGACGTCTTCGAGAACGACGAAGGTTATTCACCCGTTAAAGAATTAACGACACGTCTTACTAATGCCTTAGAAGTGCTTAATCTTAGTTCCCTTAAGTGAGTTCACATAAACAATATTAAAATATTCACTTTTTAAAATTAGCTTTTATTTTTCTCAAAAAATGATCTTACTCTGGAGATAATAAAGTAAATTGTTAAATAACAAGATAGTGATCAGTTTTATATCAGAAACGTATTGTTTTGGCAACGTATCAAATACGATGGCCAAAAGTTTTGCAGACCCCTTATAAATAACTCATCCATACAAATATGGTATGGGGTGCCAATCAATGTCCAATCTCACGAACATAGACATGATAAAGTGGAGAAGGGACAACAATGAACCAAATAGTATTAGTTTTGGATCCACGTGAAAATATTCTATCTGATATATTAAACAAAACAGTTGATGCAGAACATCACATTGCACTCAACAGGCGAAGGCAGGGTGTGAAGGATAAGAAATAGCAGATCAGTCAAAGTCGCAAGGTAGCTATGCTGCTGATGCCTATCATAATACTTAATCCGCGTGACCAGACCAGGGTATAGATGTGGACATCTAGAGCACGTGCTTAGTGTTTGGTAGTGTGCGTGCCATACACACTTGTTATTGCGTATCTGAGTAGCCAGCAGGAGAGGGGCGGGGCGGCGCACGCGAACTGATAATAATTATTAGTCTGAAGCAATTAAGAGGCGCCAGATATACGCCATGGATGAGATAGCGGCAGACTTGTGAGAGAATAGATATACGCAGCAGATACACAACGATACAATTATTGAAACATGCACTTTATAGATATAGGAGACTTTGCCTTGTGAAGGATTCACATAGATATATTAATTGGTGACAACATAGAGATTTTTCTGTGTCAAATTCTTGCATCTTATCATCAATTTAATATTTTTGTGGCTGGAAAATGGACATGGACTAATAAAATGATTAGATTATGTGGCATAACTTATCGTCATGTTGTCATTAAAAAAATCGATAGTATTGCTGCAATTAACTAGCCGCAGCCAGTGTCTGTATCAGATATTGGATATCGATTTCTCTTATTAGCGTACTACTACTTACTTACTGGTAGTTATTATCGATACTTTACTAAGATAACTCAGATTTATATTAAAATTAGTAGCTACAGATTGAAATAGAAGATACGAGACATATGATGCCGTACAGTGCCCTACAAACTTTCATTTGACCTAAGAATATAAGAGATTTTATAACCCGCTGTCACTTCTTCTAGATTCATTAGTCGGAGTGCTCGTGAGACGACTGCCGTTTCACATATAAGCAAACAATTTTCTCGTTGTGGAAAATTTACTGCGAAGTATTGTTAACGGTTATATGGACTCGCGTGACTACTTATATTACAACTCCGTGCGTATTATTACAAGGTATATTATTAAAAAGGTTTTCTGTATTATTAAATAGAAAACGTGTTGACATCACAAGCTCGCACATAAATGAGGGAAAGTTTTAAAACTACACGTAATGCCACTAAATTTGAAGCAGCTGTTACATTCTGAGGGAAATGCACAATGATACATTATAGTTCTGACCTTAAAACAAAACTGAATTTTGTTGTAATAATACCAGGATGTTGAAGGAAGCTTTAAAGCCAATCAAATCTTCTCGGCAGGTGTTTTACAAAACATCTGCCTCGCGAGCTTGTCCCAAACAATAACGCTCTCGTTCGTTACTATCGAATTTGTTCTTTATGTAAACATTACCATTCGATTAAGGAGAAAATAGATATTTATATTCCCCAGAAACGTTGCAACATCATCAAATATCGCTTAGGGCTAATAGAAAGATCATCAACGCAACATTTGCGTTGGAATACGAATAATTTCTGTATCAATATTTACCGAGATGTTCTTAGCAATAAAACTTAATCGCTCAGTCAATTAAACTGGGTCCGAACCAAATTGTCAATTATCATTCGAGCTACATTGTCTCGAACGGTTTGAGGACTTGTCTGTGCCTCTATCTATTCGTAATTGCTTCTACGATGAAGTTTTGGTTGGAAATCCAATGTCGCCAATGACTTAAGACCGCAAAGTAATTTAGCATATTAAAAGTAATTGCTCACCTTATTAAAAGCAATATGTATAAATTTAAGTAACTATACATTGCAGCCATCGAAATATTATATTTCGATGATTGCAGCTTTTGCAGCAACAGCGTCATATTTGATGTGCAAACTAAGTAATAAAAAATTATCAAGAAATTATAGAAGATTCTACAGAGAATTACTTATAAGATCTTCATTAGCAGTGTTATGTGAACTGCAAAGTCAATACCTACATAATGTAGGTAGATTGTAAGCTTGACAATCCGAACGCAACTAAGCATAGGTACCTTCATGCAGGGTGAGAAAAATTGTTCGTTCAACATTAGGCTTTATGCCCTGAAAATTAAGGAAAAAAAGGTTATGTGAAATGACTACTCATTTGATATTACAATAATAAAGGCACAGACTACGGAACAAAGGTAGGTACTTAGTTGGTACCCAGATTAGAAGATAATTTGCTTTGCTTCATTGATGGTTGTAGCCTTGTAGGCAATGATACTTTATTATTATAATATCATTGGTTGTCGGCGATTTTCTTGTCCTGTGTTAGATTGCCTCGTAGCTAAGTAAATCCATGAATAACCTATAAGAAATGAGCATCATTGTTACCCAATTGAATACTTCATTAAAATTGCCAAGGCTTAATTTACATATAATATTTTCCCTTTGAAAATAAATCAGGAAAATACAATATTTCCGTTCCTTACAAATACCCAATTTGATGTTATCTAGAAATGGGGCCTATAACAATGTACGTGATTGCGGATCTCCTGGTTGGATCCCTGATTAATCCTTATTGATATGAAAATGGATCAACTGGGACGTACCAAAATCCCTTCAAAATGTGTCGCATGTACTTATACAGACATATTAGCTAACCCTTCTTCATCCTTGGCTTTTCCAACCACTTTCCGATTCTTTATCACTATTGCGATGTTTTTATTTCGCTGAAATGAATTCATCTGATTGTAGTTGATTAATTGTAACATGGTCAAAAACACAACTTTATTATCTACTTACGTACGTAACAGAAATTGTTATGTATGTACATATAAATTATATTCACTACCGACAGTATTTTAATCCACATAATGTCCATGATTTGCTTCTTAATGAGCTTGATCAACGATAAGTATGTTGATATTGATACGAAACATATAATATTCTTGATATTATTCATTAACATAAGACAAGTATGAACTATTATTAACAATATACCTACGTCAAAGCAACTTTTTCTTTAAAACATGTGTTTTACGTTTTTGTTGGGTACAACTACAAATATCTGATGTAACTTAATAGACTAGAGTTTCATTACATATGGTAAAATATTACGAACAACTAGAAATTCAATTTCTTCTTAATATTTGTTTAAATGAATTTTAACTTCAAGGCCTACATCAATTTTAAGCGCGTATCGGACGTCGGTACCTAATATTGCGATTCGCGTTGGTATGAGACGTATTCCAAATATAGCAATGGATTATTCTATGTAATAAATGATTAATACAATAGAATAATCAATAATTAATATTTAAAACCAAAGTATGTAGCTACATTTGAAATGAATAAAACCAATGGCATAGTTCTATAAAGTTAACATAGATGGATCGATTCCGATCAATTCAGAAATAAATACAAATGGAATAGAAGTATATCAGTATCACAGAGTAAGGGAAATGTTATGTTACTTCTCCAATGTTGGAGCTATGAAGGCGCTATATATTTGGTCCGCGAACATTCCTATTAGACACTGTGATGCCCCTGGTGTTGCAAGCATCCATAGGCTACGGTAACTGTTTACCATCAGGCGGGCCGTATGCTAGTTTGCCACAAAAAATAAAAACACTGATGAAAGTATTACATCTATCTATATATATAAAAATGAAACCCGTTTTCCGTTGTCACGACATAACATGAAAACGGCTTGACCGATTTGGCTTATTTTTTTTTTGTAGTTTTCTAATACTCTGTACAAGGTTCTTACGGAAACAAATATTAAGAAAATTGCGCAGAAACTTAGAAAATTTAAGAAAACTTAACGGTAGGGTGGCTTAGGGTAGGTTAGGTTATAGGGTAGGATATTACGCAAACGAAGTTGCGCCGGGCAGCTAGTACTATATAAAATCCAACAATAATGTTTTCGGCTGTCCACTTTGTTTGTAAAATCAGTTATGACAGTTCATTCATACAAAAAGCAACACGGTATCTGTGACACGGGTGACCTCAAAGGGAGTCTGGGTCCATGCAGCACATCACGAACACACACTACGTAATGTTTGTTGTGTTATGTTGTGTGCGTGTCGTATAGTGTTTTACATCTATTGATAAACTGCGTGCCGCTACGCGTTAGAGTGGAATTGTTTTGGTTAGCTGGTATGAACATAATATTTAGATAGAGTGATGAGCTAGTCACTTATATATGATATGATGATAGCTTAGCTTACCCTAGCTATTATCATATAATTGGAAAATAGTCCCTTTTGCATCATCAGCAAAATATCCAAGAGAAAATTTTAGGACAGGTAGAGCATAGGGTTTATTCGCTCTAAGAGCACCTTACAAAAAACTATGTCGTGTTCCTGCACGAAGATAATGTCGCCAGAGCTCATTGGGGAGGGGGGGGGGGGAGATTCGGTAACGCGTGAGTCACTCACACATGGATCTTTGCAATAGCCGCTGTTGCAAAGGTCCATATGGCTACGGTAACCGCTTACCATCAACCGGGCCGTACGCTTGTTTACTGAATTTGTCCAATAATAGAAAACCAATAAATTAATCAGTGAAATAACAATGAGATACTTAATAAAATAAGAGTTTTAAATAGTTTTAAGAGGAAAGGATGGCTGCAAGAAATTTGAAAAATTGGTTTTTAACATACAAGTTGTTGTTTTGGTCGGCGACAAGCGACCTAGGAGCGGTAGTACAAAATATATATTCCCCAAAAATTTACTTAATTCCGTTAAATACTGTAAATATGTTGAGAAATACCTTATTCAATTTGAAATAAAATTACCGCAAAGTATGGTTACTAGGCACGTGCACAGACTAGAGCTAGGCGCAAGCCGCCATTGCCCCACCCCTTCACTCCCTCGTACTCCCGTTGAGTATTATGTCTACACTTTAGCTTATTACATGATTTTCAATTTGTTTTTTTTTTATTTTTATTATTTAAAAAAAATAAAGTATTTTTTTATATTTTTTTTGCACCAGTATCATTTGTATTATCGACCCTGAGTCGCTCGTCGTTGACCAAAACAACGACCTGTATAACAGGTGGAGATTTCGAGATGGCATATTTTCGAAATCTATGTTGGGTTAGTCATGCTGAACAACTTTTACTATGGAACCAACATTGAATTCTCAAAAAAAAATAATTTACTTTTCATACATTATGATCGAGCAAGGTTGACATTTACTATGAAGGGTTAACATTTTTTTTTTGAGAATTCACCATTGATCCCATAGTAAAAGTTGTTCAGCATGACTAACCCAAAATAGGTTTCGAAAATATGCCATCTCGAAGTCTTCATCATCTTCCATTCGGCCATATATTTGTCGACACCCAGCACCAAATCAAAACCAAAAGATGCATTTAAAAATAATTTTTCGAAATGATTCCTTTCTGTTTGACGATTATATGAAATTAACCCAATGTACCCTGCTTCTTTGTGTCACAAAGGGGCATTTACTCACATAGGTACCAGTAAAATATTAAAGGTACAATAAATAATGCTAGAAATTTTTAAAAGCTTTGATTATTGAAGAAACATATAAAATTAAAATAAACTTAACAATTCAAAAATTATAAAATGTTATATAATAATATGTACCTAATAGTTACAAACTTTTTATGCGGACGTACTTATTCTACTTGAGGCAGGTAATGAAACTGTAAATAAAGAAACAGCTAGACTAGTTAAACAGCACAATAAGATTTTCATAGTCTACAATATTAAATCAGTCTCTAAAAATGTCGCTAAACATTAAAATGAAATGTACTTATACGAATGAATAGAACATGATTGCACTTCGTACCTAACTGGCGAACAGTGAAAATAGCAGTCAGTTACTTTCGGTCAACTTAGCCTGGTTTTCTCGGGCTAGCTTGCGATCAGTGAAGGACAGAACTGTTAATCCGTCTAGTCAACAGATGACCTTGTGAAAACTGGTTTTTACAGCTACTAATTTAAGACCTGGATACAAGTTTTGTAGCCCACTAATGGTTCAAGTAGGTAGTGCAGTGTTTTTATCTGTCTTGTTCCAAGCTAAGAAAACAAATTAGGCCTCTGTTTGTAGAGGACTTCTGTTCCTTAAGGGACCGGGTATCCAATTAGATTTGATTATTATCCATATTATCTATCATTTAAGTATTTTTGTTTTTCGTGCAAATGCCGTTATTGCTGAGCATTCCATTTTACACTACTTTCTAGTGGGTTGTACTGATTTAACGAATCAGTATTAACATTTTGATTTTCTAGATCATTAACTTTTTACTTTATTTAATCAAACCATCTCTTTTGCTGGGTAGGTACCTATTGGTATTCTCCTTAGTGTTTCTGATCTATTGCTTCTTTCGCTCAATTTACACAGTAGATTTTTTAATTGGATGAGATTTACGTTTATCAAAATCTCACTGTGATCAGAGATCATGAGGCGTGAGGAGTTATAATTTCACCACATTCGCAGCTTCATCTGAATTTGAAAATTATCGCCCATCTCTTCATCATCTTAGTGAAGGACATTTAGATCGCATACTATAAGAAATTTTCTGTCAGAAAATTTCGGACGCCCGCTTGCTCATACATTTTTGGACGTCAGACACGTCAGAATTTTCGGATAGTACCTATGCGGGGTCTAGAACAAAATGTATGAGGAAAGTGCCTTCCGGCGGGCGTCCGAAAGTCAGAAAATTTCTTATAGTATTTGGACGGCCTTATGTAAAATTGTTGTAAAGAGGTAAAGTGCATATAAAAACATAGCTATTTTAGGTATATTAGATACATTTATCAATACTACGATGGGTGATACCTATGTGTGTTTCCTAAATTATAGTTAGGTAGGTAGGTGTATGTGCTATGCATGTAAGACTTCAATTATTTGATGATTATTTCATTTTGTTTGACTTAATCAGGTAAGTCATATTTTTTTATCGTCACAATGTTTTTTTTTTAATTCTGAAGATTAGTGAAATAAAGCTGGTAGAACTAGTTAATGGTGAACTCGTGAATGTCCAAGTTTCAGGGTTACTCAATGTGTCATTTCTGGTAATAAAATAAACAGAAGAATGTGTACGGAATTTTAAACGCATTCGCAACGTCAAGGCATGACTTGAAAGTAGGTACCTACTCCATCATGGATACAATAGTAGTAGGTATACAAAACAGTAGTCATTCCATGCAATTATGCATAAAGGTTGACGTAATAAATGCTTGATTATATTTGTATGCACGCAGAATGAACAGATGTATAGGCACGATGTAGGTATATGTTTGTGTACAATACACACTCACACGCACGACACACATGTGTGCACGTCGATACAATCGAGTTTGGTTTTTCGCAAATATTCAATTTCTCAATAAAGTATTGGATAATCTACACCTTGGCTAACAAAGCGACTCACATACTCATCTGTTAAACGATATTTATTTCACAGTGCCGTAGGCCAAGTGAATAAGTGTAACAGGGCCGATTGACAACTAAATGCTAGTATTGTAAATCAACCGGGGTCATACTTACAGATAACGTTACTCGGATACTAATGTGGAGGTTAACAACAAAAATCCGTCAACAAAAACACAAGGGACGTGGTGCAGGCGTGTTGCACACACTGCGGCCGTTAACCCGGCTCCGGGGCGGGCTGCGTTTCGAAAACTTCGCCGTGAAGCGTTTAGAGAATATTCAAAAATAGACTGACTGGCTCGTAAATACGCGCAACGGTGATCGCTCGCACGTTGTACTTTACGACACAACCCGATATTCGAAACGAAAGCGACGCGCGGCCATTGGATCCGCCCGGAATTGCTTTGAAAAGTTTCCAGTACACAAAGTTAGTGGGATCGCGAGTTAGGGCTCTACACGGCGAGAGCGCGGCAACCCCGTGGCGCTCAGAAGTGAACTGGCGCCGCCGAACACCGACCGACCCGCTCCGCCGTCCGCCGCGCCTCGCGCCTCCGAGCCGACACAGGAACACCCACACCATCACAATGCAACCGACACACACTAATGAACACTTTATAAACACGACAGTCTCGCTACTCGCACTGCTCACACACACTCAATCCGAAACTGATAAACAGCATAAAAACACCAACACTCTGTAAATGCACATTGAACATACCACGTTTTCCTGCTCTTGTGTGTTTAACAACAGAAGCTGATGCTATCAGAGAACGTGTCACAATTAATTCCAAATAAATATCAGTAGTCTATGACTAATCATTTGGACGAATGGCTTATGAGAATGGAAACTGCAATCTGAACAAATGTTTTGGAAGCTGTAATGTAACGTAGGTATATCACTCCCAATGTGCGTATCTGTAGTAGGTACATAGACAAAACAGAAAAAGAGAAATATATAGAAACGCACTCGCTCTTTCTAATAAGAGGAGCTAATATCATATTGGAGACGTTATTATCAATAATAATCACAATAGGAGTCAAACAACGAGAGGCAATGAATGAAGTTTTGGAACATGGTAAAGATGACCTCAGAATATCATTTCCGAGTTTACTAGTTATCTGTATAGTATCTAATCTAACCCGAAGGGAGTAAAGGTGTAGCATTGTATTCATAATATATCATTACGATGAATGGTGCAAATATTTGATATAAAGCTAAAAGAAATATACTTACTGGTATAAAATCCATTGGTTTGGTTATTCGTTCGGAAATTACCTGTAAATTATAAGGAAAACTGATATAACAACTTCTCATAAACCTCGCACAGGAACCACATGTTTAAAGATGCACATAAGGAATCATATGCTTTAACAATTAAGAAACGGTAAAAGTGAAGAAAAGAAATTGGATAAGGGACCACGAGGATTTATGTTTAATGTTCTATGAGAAATAAACGGTATAATAATTAATAAAAAATAGGATGTAAAAGAAATTTGTAAACACAAATCCTAAATCAAATGAAATTCTTTAAAGTAAAACAGTGTAAAACATCTAAATAGACACATCCTCAAGCACAGAACACGTGTCTTCTCTATTGTTTGTGTAACTTTCCACGGGAATCTAACTAACAAATTGTTTTATCTGCATTCAACTCACCAGAGAGGTCATCGTCTCACATCCTATCCAACATCGGATTTGTTACGATTTTATTATGTTAATTTATCATTTAAACATGATGCTAAAGCTTATCTTTTTGACCTTTGCATTAATATAATGGACCGTAAGATAATTCTAAAGGGATAGGATTAAACTATTCACTAATCTCGTCTGAACGGAACAAATGAAAACAAAAATAATATGTTTTAAATCTTATACACCAAGTTCAAAGTACGTTCATCACCTATATTATTTACAAGTCAAGTACTTAGTAGAGATCCCCGTGAAATATTTCCATTTGAGATGTCGCTTTCAGAAATTCAATTTGAGCTTTCGCAAAATCTATTTATGTTTCGACACACGTCCACAGATAAAAATGGTGTTGTAAATCGATTTATCCAATGCCTAAATTAACCTTGTTCGCCACTCGCTCGATGCGTATTATTGTTTGGGCTCGCACTCTTCACATTCAAGTGATGTAGGTGCATCGATAACATTGATCGTAATTAGAATAACATAACGTGACTAATGAGAGAATGTTGTATCATTGTCGATACCTGATACAACACCTTATCCACACTTGTATACGTCATCGAATATTTAAATACTTTTAAATATGCGTAAATTCCATCTGGTTTTTCTGATTACTTCAAGTCATATATTTCTCGAATCGATATCCTTATATTCCTCCGAACTAGTATCCTCAATATAGCTCTCAAATCCTCTGTAAGTATTATAAAGTCGGTATAAACTAGGACGAGAGTTGGAAGTGGCACAAGGACTGAGCGACTTTTACATGCTACCTGAACTTAAATTGCCTCGATATGTACATAAAGTATATTCAATCAAGAGAATTTGAAGAATAATCGTGCTTTATAGGGAAATTCAAATCTACTTTACCTTTCACTTACATTTCTTGGATGAACTTCGTTAGCTTTCACCTTATTTGCGACTTAGTTCATCAGTTATTTTATTACTATTGTTTGTCCGGTTGGTTGACAATAGTTTTAGGATTAGTCCAACCGGACTAAGTAACGATTACGTTTCAAACACATATTTTTTTATTTAACAGCACAACAACAATACAAAAAGATTAGACAAATAAATAACAAAACGGCAAGAAACGTAAAAATAAGACTACTTAATAACTAGGTTTACATATAGGCACATTTAAAAAATACGGTACTTAAAAATTTCTTCATCGTTTGAAGGGTGTGCTGTTAAAAAAGGAGCCAGCTCAGCATGTGCTACTGTAATCAACAGCGCTGACACCTCCTACCTGCAGTAATATTGCTAAATGACTAGTTTCTGCCCCGTGATTTCACCCTCGTTCCAGATTTCATAGTATTCCAGGACATGATTAATGTTTGTGACAATAACCAAAACAGTCCAGCTTCAAAATTTAAAAATGTTTATACTACAGAATAAAATGACCACAATGTGGACCACCATCTAGATATTTGTTGAAAGGAAAATCCACACTATCAACTTTATCCTAGTCTACGACAAATTACATTGTCTCCAACAAAGTTACGAGTTCGAAACTTTCTGAATTGAAATAGGGTTGGTAGGTAACTGTTTTACCTCGTCGAAAGAACGATGCACCTGTGCTGTCAGGTCGTTTATATTTGCACCTAATGCACTTTTAAAGTTTGACATAGATTCAATGAAGGTTAGGGTGATAAAACTAAAATGATTATAATTATCAAATTACATGAGTTCAGCGCATAATCTTGCGTGTATGGAAACGCAAGAATTTTTTGGTTGACTTTTATCTTCTCTAAGGAACAACAGGCTTTTTCGCAGACTTAATTTAACTGATTTGATGAAAATATATAGTACCTAACATATTTAGAAAAGATATGAACGTGCATTGCGAACCTCCTCCTTCTTTTTGAAACCAGTAAAAATAATACATTATGATGGTCAAAATGTATGTTTATTTTTACTTCTGGTCCCCGATCTTGATTTTAGTAGCATATGTACATGCAAGAACAACAGACAAAGGAACATTTTAAAAGATTCTAAAACGCTCACTTTAGTTGCAAACTGGTGGAGATTGTAAATACAATTTAAAATTCTTTACAACCTGTTACAAACATAAATAAAAAAATATATCTTTCAACCATCTGAACCGATTGTTGGGTAACAAAGCCTATCTTGACGAGAGAAAGAATTGAGAAGCATGGAATACCTAGGTATTGTTAGACAATTGTCAACGACTACCTATACATTTTGTGTACACGCTCCGTCAACAAACATATTTCAGGACTCTTTCTCTGAAATGAAAGTTGCAAACGATCATGAAGCCACTTAGAAAAATTGCACTTGAAAGAAAAGTAAAAGAAAATCTAACTTTTTGGCAAGGAACCGATTTCAGTATCACATTATCGAATTACCGATTTAGGTCATCTGCAACATCCTACGTACGTGTTTTGTTTACGCTTTTTTATTAAGTTCCACTGCAGTAGACTTGCCAAAAAGCTGTGAACAAATAGATTCTCACAATGTTGGCAATAAATGGTTGCGTCATTTATCATTCCACACTTCAGATGAGCCAAGCGTGCTGCTGAGCTGATCCCTAACTCAAGTAAGAATGGAAAAATTACAAGTAAAATTAATTATATAGGTAAGTAATAAGTTAGAGATCTCTTTATGAACATTTTACAAGGGTTAGTTGAAGTAATAGAAAGTCTACAAATGTTAAATTATTTATAGCAATACCCCGTGTATATACTCACCGAGACCTATTCTCTTTTACTATTTAATGTCCAATGATTAATATGGAGGGTAGCGCCATGGGGTGGCGCTTAAGTGTTCAAAAGTTGCCTTTCCACCAGCTCGATCAAGCATGGCAATTCAAGTGTACCAGATGTGTCACAACAAATAATCCGATCCGATCTATAGGCATAGAAGGTGCTTCTGCTACAACTCGATTGGCGTAGATCGTTGAAACAAGTCGCCATCGTAGCGTTACTTTATTCAGTTTGCTCCCCCTCCTACGCAGACTGGCTGGCGATCGATACTGACAGGATGGAATCGTCACAAGATCGCCCTTATCGATTGAGATATACCTCATCGATGGACATGCCGATCGAACCCAATCAGCCAGGTGGAGAAGCAGCGTTACATATTGTGCTGAAAATTACAGATTTTTGCAAAAATAAAATAGATTACACAAAAGTCATGACATTTTATGTCAGACGAAATAATAAATGAAATGTTTTTAAGATATGTTACGAAAAAAAGTTCTCATATATTACAGCAAGCCCCATTATTATCTGTCGACGCAGCAAGATGAATCTCTTTTGAAAGACGGTTCTAGACTTGGTGTAATCCCTATTGTATGTAAAAAATAAGACGAACAATTATGAAAATCAGTCACAAAAAATAACACCGAAAAATAACATAATATTTATGGATATTTTAAGTCCTTCGTTATAAAAAATAATGAGGAAGATAACGTCGTGACAAAAAATATTTTCTTACACAATTCCTTAATAAATACTGAAGAGTTCCAGCAAAGATATTTAATAAGGGTCCAAAAATAAATAATGACTGTCCCAGCTAGTCATTTTACAAGGAGAATCCTGAAAAGAGACGCCTTTAGAAATAATATCGTTAAAATAAATTAGTGTAATTTATCTGAGCTCTCCGACATGCGTCTGAGTTGAGACTTAAATTATCGACAATATTTTCTCAAGTTACATTATTTAAAAGCAAAGGGCAGTGTTAGTTGGCTGTTAAAATGTTCACTTCAAGGATCACCCGAATAATTAGGGGAAATTGTTATTTAAAATAAGCGATTGTGTAAAATAAGACTCAAACGATTGATTTAAGTAGTTCTTTATGAATTAATTACTGAAAATAGTGCTTTAACTTGTACCTATGTTATTTCAATGATATGATAGACTCTAATTTTATTTTTAAGAGGCACGACCAAATAGCGCATACCTTGGATACAAGAAACGTTTTTCGTCTCTCGTCGGAACCCTTCGCATGGACTCGCACATGGCCGGAGTAAAACTTTTTTGGTTTGGAAATCTAAAAACAAAGATTGGATCAATCTAGCTCGATCGATAAGAATAACAAACGCAATTTCACGTTGATCGCATGGTAAGTAACAATATGTTAATCATAGGTTTCGAAAAGTTAACCCTAGCAGGGTTAACTTTCCCTATAAGTATAAGTAATATCTTATTCTAAAAGTATTATTATACCGATGGCCTATTTAAATTCTTTGTGCAATGGAAGAGAAATTATCTTAAATTAGCTGATCGTGCAAAACTAACTTTAAATCAAACTTAAAGACTTGAAATTGGTACAACATAGTATATTTTATTCCATGACTTCCAAATTCTTGACGGAAATCATGCTTGTCGCTCCATCTTAGTCTGCCTCTACTACAAGCTTTTATTTATCTTGCAATGTAACATTCTATGTTCGGGTGGAATCTTGCAAGTCAAATTTCACCCACTTCCAGTGATCGGATTGGCTTGATATTTGGTATACATTAGTATATTGGATGACAATGCAAGTACAGTCAACGAAAAGTACAGTCACCAAAAAAGCTAGTTTTAAAAATGATTTTTTTAACAATAAACTTATTACTATTCACAGTAATATTTTAGTTTCCTGTACGTAAGTGGCTTTTCTATTCACTATCGTCTAAATAGATTCAATATTAATTTTCTTAATGTTCACACCTTGTCGTTAATCCAATATTGGAATCCTGTACCAAAATAAAAACATCCAGAGCACCCAGACCCACTAAAATTGAATCCTTGAAGTTTTCCTACTGTACACCGGATCCGAAATTTTCCACGGAATTTTCAGGATCGCTCGGGATTGGCGGGGTTCTTTCATTCACAATTGTATTTTTGGCTCACCACGCACCGTTCACTTTCGGAATGGTGTCATCGCCGCGCATATGGAACTATGGGTTGGTGACCCCAGTGGCGCAATGCAAACAAACAGCTGATCGATGATATCGTGTCCCAAACGCAACATTGGTAGATCACGATCCCTGACACTGATACACAAATACTAAACATGCAACTTATTTACACTAATATCGCCCTTATTTTCACTGTCATAAGATTCGTGGTAGACCATTCGTGGTAGATATCTAGTAACCTCGAACTACTTGAGAATTCTTCGACAATACTTTAACACTGCCAACATTCTCGAATTAATTAGTCAATATGTAAGGAACTATCCAATCTAATGTATTAATTAGCCACACAACCTGAATTTGTCGCTCGTGATCTAAATACCTAGTGATATGAGTCAGTAACGAAGGCAGCCACATGATTGGAGATAATTATCCGGTAACTCGGATCATGTATCAAATTGATTATGTGGAAATTCCTTTGAGACGATCGGTGAGCTGACAAACACTTTGATAGTCTGGGTATTGACCAAGGACGCTACATCGTACCTGGGTTTGTTTACTTACACCATATTAATTGCTGTTTATGGGAACTACATATAATGGTACATCCTTTATTAATTATATCATGAAATAAAACAAAGAATCCCCGAAATACAGATCCCACCAAAACATTTTTATGTAAAATGTGCCAAGACATATGGCTCGCACTGTCAAAAAGTTATCAGATCTCATGTAGAGCCAAGCTTATAACTCTACATGCCTTTACTCTACAAACCCTAACTTCACAAACTCTACATACCGGAGTCAAAAGCTTGATCGTTTCGATACCGTCACATGGGAGTAAGGTGAAAAATGTATTCACTGTACATACCTTTTTTGTTATACAATAGTTCTTGTAGTAGTGAAACGGCCAAGCCACATATTTTGACTACGGTGTGTAGAGTTTGTGAAGTTAGGGCTTGTAGAATGATGCGCTATTTATCCATTAGGGGTGGAATTTCTAAAAACTTCCTTTCTTAGTGGATACCTACGCACGTTATAAAAAGAACATATTATCATGTGCAAAATTTCTAGTTTCTATCCCTAAGTATCTCTACTTGACAGCTTCCTAAATGCGGTCATTCATAGATCAGAGGGAATGACCCACCCAAATGTGTTGGGCTGACATAGATATAGAGATAGTTGGGCTGACGACAGAGTTGCTGAATGCATTAGCTTAAAAAAATCAGATTTTATCGCAATTAGCTATTGACGTGTCTTAAAAGTTTATAAGGAAACTAGTTAAGCATTTTATACAGCATAAATGATGCGAAACGACAGAGCCGGGAGCGTCTCTAAATATGAATAAATCTAGAAATAAGTGTTTGGCTTGGATGCGTCGCCAAGCGTGATGCTTGCCTCTGAGAAGACGTCATCTGGAATTATACCGTGATAAACACAAACACGGCCCTCCAGTGGGACGCACCACCACATGGCCGACGCGTGTTCACTGTTTTATTCTTTGATCAACCTTACCACCATAAAATATAAATGCTCCATCAACATACAAAAAAAAAGAATAAAACAACGAAAATATAATTTTAGAATAATTTATAAAAACTATAAATAAATGTGGACGTAAGGTTCATCCCTGCATGATAACTATGAATTAAACATAAGAAACTTGACGTTTAACGATACACGTTTTACTAAATTTAGGGTACATATGCTACGCACTATGCGGTTAGCCGGAATACGGTCAGCCGTCCTGGATGACCGCAGGATGCAGTTGCAATTACTTTTATTATATTTACGCGCGTTATATAAAGAAAAATAAGCAGAGAAAAGGTACTGGGTGGTTTATTTGCAAACAAAAAATGAGAGCAAGATGAGCTCAAAAATTATGAAGTTAATGTTTTTGGATATACAATAAGTCTGAAACCGTTTGAAGAACCTTTAAGCATTTTAAAAACCATCATAACAAAGAAAGACACAAAATAACGCTAGGTTAGAGTTATTTCATACTTTTTAGTGTATTTTGAAGTGTTTTTTTTATTATTTTGGAAGCCCTTTGAGTTTGTTTGCTCTGTAGCTCAATAATAAACTTATCTACATCGAAATCCATCCTTAAGAGGACTCAATTCGTCATTCTTTTCATACAAAACCTCTGTACTTATTATGGCGTTGTTAAACATTTTTCGTTAGATGTTTTGAATAAATTAGTATCTTGTGCACTATATCTAGCCGTGTATCTAGGCGAAATTTAAAAAAAGTGTGAAACAAATTCAGTCAAAGCCTCCGAAAAACAGCGTTTTTGCCTGAACTTTGGCCATATCTAATGTACCTATAAATTGTAAAAGTAAAGAAAACATGTAGATACCAGGCTTGCAAATGTATAGGAGATTCTAAATAACTAACTTTTTTTTCACAAACTTGTAAGATTTTTTCACAAGAAGTATACTCCTGGAACAAGTTTTATGAATGCGAAATCATGAATGACGACCTAGCGAAGCGGCCGCGAGTGATCAGCGGAATTTACCGACTAATAACCGACGGCTCTGATGCTGTCTGTATTTGCAAGTATAGCAACCGTCCGGCTGGCTGTCCTGTCAGTCGGGCGGGCCACACACAGCGCTCCGAGCGACCGGTGCGGTTGGACGGCAGCCGCAACACAATGCATATAGAAACTATGTTTTAGTACATATTTTTGATTGCAGACGGCTGACCGCATTGCGGTCGACCGCATAGTACGTATGTACCCGAAAGTGTCTGATATCGAAATAACATTTCCAAATTTTTGTTTTGGGTCAATCAAATTAATTTCATATCGAAACGCCTACAGTTTTCCTGGAAGAGGTCGAATATTTTCGCGTCTATTTCTGTACCTTGTTGTGAGCAACTAAAACATTTTTTTTTGGGCTATAACTAAACTGAACTATCTATTTTTTACAGACTTCTCAGAACTTACCGCAAAATAAGCTATCAAAAACATGACATACATACGTGATTAGAACCACATCTTCAACCATTTGAAGTTTCGTTATTTTGCAGACAAAAATGAAGTGATGAACACATCTTTATTGACAACTTTTAAAATGAACAATTAATAAAATTGCTGTAAACAAAGCGTACCGACCCAATTTTCAAAGAAGATTAGCAAGTGTATATTTTCTAAAGAATCACAAATATCATTGTATTTTAGTCTGGAACAGTGCTTTTGAATTTGCTATTAAGTCACAATTGTTTGTGACCTATCAATTAATTATATTTTAACTATTTATTGAAACACAGGCAGTTTGACCATAATCTTACTATACTTATAATCTTAATAGGGAATTCCGGTGGTGTAATCAAATGTGATAAGCACACGAAACCTAGAAGTGCTTTCAAGTGCAGCTCCCTGCCATAATATACCCTGCTGCTTGACTACATGGCAACAGCTGGTAGCCATTATAAATCAAATCAAATAAAATCAAAATATTTATTGCGTTACTACAGGTACAATATATAAAAGATGTTAACATGTAGGAGTTCCGCTGTAATATACCTATAATAGGCGTGCAATTAAGGACAATGGCGAAATTGGCCCTAGCTGCGTATAACGACATAATATATATCAAAAAATTGCTTAATTAAAGTTAAATTAAATAACATAATTCAATATTTTTCAGGACTTGCAGTATGTCTAGAAAATAGAAATATACATTTATATATTTTAGGCTGTTAGTTAAGATGATTGTGATTCGGAACGCACCCATAACCTCGTTCCATATGTTCCTTTGTACGGTATTTATCTCTGCATTGTTTTTTTTATATTTGAAAGATTTCTGTTAGTCATAATAATGATAAATAATTTTATTTTTAACAGACTTTAGTTGAAAATGTTATTGCATTTATTAATACAAACTCTCTATGTGAAAACAAAAACTTTTTAACACGCTATAACACGATGACATACTTTTACGTCAAATGAAACGCGTACGTAGTCTATGGTCAGCGAGCTCCTTGAGTGAAGTTGATTGATCGACTTTTTGGCGGGAAATAATAATATATTAACTCAACACTGGTAGAAATAATTCCTAATTTGTATTTGGTTGCCAAACTTAAAACTAAGAAGAAATTGATTGACTGTAAGTACTGTAACACAAGATTGAGTGTGACTTTCACACAATTCGAAAGGTACTTTCTTTTTGTGCGCGTTCCTACGGTTTTTGGTTGAGTCAGGCTCAGGAGTCAACCTAAAACCCAATACGACCACGCACGTACACCATGACCCTCTGCTTTTCTACGAATACCGATTTCTTCTCTACTCGTAACTACGGCATTTGAATCTGGACCTTAGATAATCGACAATTGGCTATTATTTGGATTTGCATGAACGCAAAATAAATCCACTGATTCGATTTTATTTTGAAGAATAAAAACCTGAATAAAAAATCACCTTGTTTTATTGAAAGCCTATGCATGTCCCGATACTTCAAAGTACCTACCAGTAGGATATACTTACCTGGGCAAGTACCTATACTAGAGACAATTGTTAGGTATTAACATATTTATTCAGTCTCTATCTGTCTCTATTGTCTACAAAACTAGTGTAAAATCATAATTAAGAACTAAATGGATTTCATCCACATTTAAAATGTACTTATAATATATCGAACGTTACTCATTTGATACGTCAAAATCGGCATAACCTATAAAACCTTTTAACTCAAATAAAAAAAAAACTGCAGCTTTTTAGTAAATATTTTTTTTAGAAATAGCATAACAGTTTATTAATCTAGAGGAATTCAACAGTGGTTGTCATATACGTTAAAAAAAATGTAGGTCCAAGCATGTATGGAATTTCGCCATTCTCCTTTAAGATCAATCAATACTTAATTATCCTATTATTAGATACATTTAAATAATTTAATTTAAAAAAAAACCATACGAATTAATAGCATATGAAGTCAGATTACACAAAATAAAAATAATAACATGTCAAATAACATTGTATCTACACAAAAAAAATATATAACACAAAACAATAATACGGGTGTTTATCTGATATCGTCTTTAAAATACTCATCAATGGTATAATAACATTTATTTATGAGGATCTCGCATAACCTATGCTTGAAGAGCGTAATTTTTAAGGTTTTCAATGACTGGTAGTTTATTATAGAGCTTTGTCGCCATTACATATATTGATTTGTCAAAAAAAGTAGTTTTAGATTTGTGATGTGGCATTACTAACATTTTCCAGCGGGTTTTTCGTGGGCGCTTATTTTCTATGGTATTAAAATAGTCGGGATGATTTTTTACAAATAAACAGGCTTCGTATATGTAGAGCGAGTACAATGACATGATACTCTTTTGAAAAAGAGGCTTACAGTTCTCTCTTTGGTTAGCACCAAACATCGCTCTTACGCACTTTTTTTGAACTCTAAATAAAGTCAAAGTATTAACCGAGTTGCCCCACTGTAGTAATCCGTACCTCAAGTTGGATGCAACAAAACCATGATACGCAGTTAATGCAGTTTTCTGTGATGAGACTTGAGTTAGTCTTCTAAGAGCGTAGACAAAGCGACTGAGTTTTTTACATAAATAATTGATATGACATTTCCAGTTAACATGGCAATCCAAATTGAGACCCAAAAACCTTATTTCATTGACATGTTCCAAAGCCCGATGATTGTAATTGACATTTAAATTAATGTTTCTCTATAGCTGAACACCCATAACTGCATAACTGACCATGGCATCGAGGTCTTTATCACTAAACCATCAGAGCTTTATGTATTTCCGTATTAATAAAATTACGTAATATTTTTTGATATTTCTGTTTGACTATTATTAATTCTAGCAAACCTATGTTCAATTCAAACTCGAATATATCCATACCTGCCTAATTGAAATGAGTTTTGCTTTCGAATAGCTTGACTCTATTTGCTTTAATTTGACATGACAAATAATAATGCTGGATGACTCATACATATATTTTTACGTTCATTTGCAGATTAGTTATCTGATTATAGTAATCATCACACCATTTTATTGTGATTACTTATCCATTGAAGCAAATAATCTTAATATATAAAATGATAAACTGATTGTTGATATATCAGCCCACAGCCCAAACCGCTGGACCTAGAGATTTGAAATTTTGCACAAAGATACCTTATACAGTGGAGGCATCCACTAAGGAAGGATTTTTGGAAATTCCACCCCTAAGAGGGTAAAATAGGGGATGACAGTTTGTATGCAAGTCCGTCAGTTTTGAAGTTAGGATCTTCAAATTTTGTGTTTAGGCTGACGATTGAAAATTAATGTGTAGTTATCTCAGCGTTTGTGATAATTCCACCACCGAAGGGAGGAAAAGGGGGATGAAGTTGGGTATGCAAGTCCTTCAATTTCAAAGTAAACTTACTAAATGTATTATTATACGGTGTAGGCATCCACTAAGGAAGGATTTTTGGAAATTCCACCCCTAACAGGGTAAAATAAGGGATGAAAGTTTGTATGCAAGTCCGTCAGTTTTGAAGTTAGGATCTTCAAATTTTGTGTTTAGGCAGACGATTGAAAATTAATATATAGTTATCTCAGCGTTTGTAATAATTCCACCACCGAAGGGAGGAAAAGGGGGATGAAGTTGTGTATGCAAGTCCTTCAATTTCAAAGTAAACTTCACTAAATGTATTATTATACGGTGTAGGCATCCACTAAGGAAGGATTTTTGGAAATTCCACCCCTAACAGGGTAAAATAAGGGATGAAAGTTTGTATGCAAGTCCGTCAGTTTTGAAGTTAGGATCTTCAAATTTTGTGTTTCGGCTGACGATTGAAAATTAACGTATAGTTATCTCAGATTTTTGTGATAATTCCACCACCGAAGGGAGGAAAAGGGGGATGAAGTTGTGTATGCAAGTCCTTTAATTTCAAAGTAAACTTCACTAAATGTATTATTATACGGTGTAGGCATCCACTAAGGAAGGATTTTTGGAAACTCCACCCCTAACAGGGTAAAATAAGGGATGAAAGTTTGTATGCAAGTCCGTCAGTTTTGAAATTAGGATCTTTAAATTTTGTGTTTAGGCGGATGATTGAAAATTAATATATAGTTATCTCAGCGTTTGTGATTATTCCACCACCGAAGGGAAGAAAATGGGGATGAAGTTGTGTATGCAAGTCCTTCAATTTCAAAGTAAACTTCACTAAATTTAATATTATACAGTGTAGGTATTCAGTAAGGAAGGATTTTTGGAAATTCCACTCCTAGGGAGGTAAAATAGGGGATGAAAGTTTGTATGAAAGTTCGTCAGTTTTGAAGTTAGGATCTACAAATTTTGTGTTTAGGCTAAAGATTGCAAATTAATTTATACATGTTTCAGCTTTTTTGACAATTCCAGCCCCGACAGGGTGAAAAGGTATGGGATGTATGTAAGTCATTCAGTTTCCAAGTAAACGTCACTTAATATATGTAGTGTAGGCAACCACTAAGGATTTTTGGATATTCCATCCTTAAAGGGGTAAAATAGGGGATGCAAGTTTATATGAATGTCCATCAGTTTCGAAGTTAGGACCTTCAAATTTTATGTTTAGGTTGACAATTGAAAATTAATTTATATGTGCCTCAACGTTTTTGATAATACCGATCCCGAAAGGGTAAAAAGGGGGATGAATTTGTGTATGAAAGTACACTAAATTTATTATTTAAGCTTATGGTTATAAACTAACGCAACGAATATCGGTGTTGTTGGAATTTGAACCCTTAAGGAGTGAAAAGGGGGATTAAATTTAGTATATGAAGTTCTTTATTTTCGGAGTGAAAATTTCAAAATTTATTATTTCGGCTTATGGTATTGGCGTATTGAAATGACTCGCCTAAACAACATCAGGAAAAAGAGAGGAATCGGTATTAAAACAAAGATCCGGTTAATACGAGCATTGGTATTCCTCATTTTCATGTATGGAGTGGAAGCGTGGACTATACTGGCCCGAAGAAAGAAAAAGGATTGATGCATTCGAGATGTGGTGCTGGAGACGGATGTTGGATATACCTTGGACCGTTAAACGCAACAATGCATCAATCCTAATTTGCTGCTCAAAATTAAAACACGATTGTCAACCATATGCCACCAACGTATTTTTTCATATTTCGGCCACATGGTGCGCAAAGGCGATGAAAGTTTGGAAATCTGATCATAGTTGGGAACACGGAAGGAAAACGACTACGTGGTCGTTCACCAACAAGATGGTCCGATCAAGTAAAAGACTCATCGTCCTCCAAGTTTTACAGAAACCAGTGGAGGCAGTGGATCATTCGCTCTAGAAGCAAACCCGATGTTGACCACGATCCTCAGACATGAGGGAAAGAGAGATAAGGCCTCCAAAATTGTGCTGTGGAACTAGACTACAAGTAACAGCTCTCCGCCGCAATGTTATTGAGGCCAAAATATTTACTGGTTCTGCCAGAGGAGAAACAGTCTTCTTGCCGCGTATACCATTGATCCCAAATCACCTTACGTTTGAATTTAAAAGATAACAGTTCCTAATTAAGGTTTTTAGTCACAGGGAAAAACTCTGAAATTTGCTAGAGTTGATTTGCGGCAGGACTGTTTCAGTTTTATGTGGCATCCTCGCATATGAGCTCTTAATTTACCTGAACTTTCGTCAATATCACACGTGGTGGCGGACAACAGCCATGAACAAAGCTCTATATTGTTACAATGATTAATATCTAGAAAAAAGAAATAATCTACGCGGACGAAGTCGCGGGCTATAAAGCTAGTTAATTCTATAAAATTGCTACGACTAAAAGCCTACATAAGACATCTGCGAATATCAAATAACAAGCGTAAGTTTCAGTGGAACGAGGTGTTACCGTTGTCAAATCAGTGTCAGGCCAGGTAAAATGAGCCTCGTTGGAGATATTGCTGGATTATGGTAATAGGACGCTTATCATAATCAATATAATAAGATTTTGGACCTATTTGGTTGTGGAAGTGGAATTTACTAGATACCTTCTGAATTATAGGATGAATGCTAAATATAAAAGATATATTCAAACAGTTCAATGAATGACTGAAAACTGCAGTTGATATTTTATATGAAGATAAAAAAAACGAAACCAGAAAGACTATACAACTAGTTTGTTTTAATGTTTAATGGGCTTGTGTCTGACCTTCGACTGACTCCGTTAGGAGTTATGAAGAGGCTGAGGATGTAGCACGCTTACCCAGAAAAAGCCCATTCACTTTGTACTACTACTACTACTCAACTATTCCTGATGTTACCTAGTCAAGTATTGCCAACTCATAGAAAAAACTGCTATACTTTGAAACCTTCACAACAGTTTATTCTAAGAATGGAACGAACTCAACAAAACTCTATCATAATCGTGGTTCACTTTGAATAATTAGGAGATGTGGTATGTAAACAATAAGCTCGTTACTTTGTAAATAGTTTGAAGTTCTCGTTATGTGGTCTTCTGCCTGCCAGCTACCTAGTCAGAATTGCTCACTCGTTGTGAACGAAATTATCAAACAATACCTCTAGCTTATTCACAGACTGTTACGTTCACAGCAAAATTTCGCTTCAGTTGTTTTAAAGAAACGTGTTTTTTTTAAATTGCAATGCACAAAACCACTGATTAAACAATACTCACTTGAAATATGCTAATTGAAATACGTGCGACCAAAGTCCAAAAACAAGTAATTAGGCGACAGAAATGAGATCCACCACGCTATCCTGAAGGTAAATATAACTCAGCAAAACATCGTGTTCGGCAAACTTTAGTAACCGGAGATGTTGTATCAGCCAAGCAGACTGTAATATTATACTTTGGACGAAAAAGTAATTGATTCGGCTTTCTCAATAAGAAAAACCATTTTCATTTACTTTTCCGAAAATGTACGACAGGAATTATATAATGTGTAAATTGAAGATTTTGTGTATTTTCTTTGCAAACATCAATTTTGATGTATTTATTTTAATGCAACAAATAAAATTCCTTGATAGAAATTACCATAATATACTAAAATTTAGGAGCAAACAGGTGACCGCGATTTTTTTTTAAAGGTACATTTTATTTGAGCCCTACCCATATAGGTACCTAATAACACACTAGAACTTAAATTATGGGGGGTTGAATTTTGAAAAACCCTTATTGTCTGTCCAAGTCATTTTGGGAGCTGTGAGCAAAATTTCAAGTATCTTATCTTATCTCATACTTCAGGGTCTACCCTGAAGTATGGGCTGAAAGTGCATTTGTCAATCAGTCAGTTTCTTCTTTTAGATACTTAGGTACCTATATAATTATACAGATATAGATAAATGTATCTATTAGTCAGAATACATTCAGATTTTGTACATTACGTATACATTTCACGCCATAAATCACAGTTACAGTCGAAAGCACTTGGTTAGTTCTAAAAAACATGACTTACAGACGGACAGACAGACAGCGAAGTCTCGACATACGTTGATTGTTGGTGACGTGAATGTCGTGACGAAAGTTGTGGGTTCGAATGAATTTGAGCTTTCGATGAAGAGAAACATCGTTAGGAAACTATAGCACGGAGGTAGGATACTTTTTAGTACCGGCCTAGCAGGGCAACTAACACTAAAACTGTCCCCAAAAAATGCCATCTCGCTGGTCCCCAAGCACCTACCGGTATGTTCCGATAGCTGCACTGCACTGGAGCCTTCTTGGCTTTGTGTGCTTACCACCTCATCACTGATCAGAGTGAGATTGTCAAACACAAGGTCTAAAAAGAGTAAGTACCTATATTGATAAACAAAAATATGTCAAAAGTTGGATTGATTCCTAGAATTTGCGAATTCCCGCATGAATAAGCAAGCGACAGCATAAACAAATAGGCAACTATTTTATTCTAGGAAAATCCAATGATCCTTTGGGATAGCTGTGTCAACACAGTCTACTAAGCTAAGGGTAAAGCGAAACAAAAGCCGAAGCTTTACAAGGAAATAAATAAACGTAGCAAAAAACGCAACTATAATACGTCTAGGAATAAAGTTCCGGATAATATTATATCTGAAATAATAATTCTATATCTAATAAATCTTATCATAGAGATAGACTATTTTATTTATTATTTACTTGCCCAATAAAAAAATGGTCCAATTTACGCATCGAGTTTTTCCTCAGTGAATTTACGTAACTAAAAATAATATAGGATAGGTACAAACGTTGTCAATTTTCTTTAATATAAATGGCTCGTGTCCCTTTGAATATTTCGGACACTGGAAATCCGAGAAAAACGTGTTGGACATTGAGAAATGACTTCGCGTCGAATTTCTTGACATTTCTCAGGTGTCGCTACCCAATTTGCAAAGTCTAGACGTATGAAAAGTATCTTCTCAATTACATGGAATGTATAACCAGGCCTGTCTCACTCCCATGTTTAGGTACGATTTCGCGCCAACAGTCTACCGGAATAACGCTAGTCGGTTGCAACGCGCCCGTTCCGAAAGACGCGTGTGGGTATAAATACCTACGTACTTATATAAAGTGTTTATTGTTCTTATTTTAACACTATTTTGTGTTTGTTTTCATAGTACTAGATTTTTTGTTGTTGTTTCATTGTATTGTCCTAATGTCCTTTCTGACTTTATTAAGGTCGGCAAGATCTAATAGGCTCGTTTTGATAGCATACCAGTGTGTCAAAAAGGGACAAAGATAGTGCGACCTGAAGAGACACCCTAAACTTGTCTAAACGGGCCACTAGACCTCAATAACTCATGTAAAATATTTTTAACCGACTTCAAAAAAAGAGGAGGTTTCTCAATTCGACCGTAAATGTATTTTTTTATGTGTGGATAACTTCGTCGTTTATGAACCGATTTTGATGTTTTTTTTTTAGAAACTGTTAGTAGTTCCAGAATAGAGAGTGTTCCCTCTTCAAATATACAAACAAACCAATGTTACGTCTTTATAATACTAGTATTATTATACACTAATGAATATACATTAGTGTAGATTTTACTTCTACCTTTTTAGAATAACTAAGATTTAACAAACCAATATTTCAAAAATCAGTAGAATAATATTCAGAAAAATTTAACAATTCTAATTGTTATTACTTACTTGGTATATCCTTTTTTAAATAATTCTTTAACTTTATTATTTTTTATATAACAACTTGAAGATTATTAATAACAAACGTTGTGAATTTCGGCTGACGGCCCTGGACTAGGTAGTTGTGCCGTTTCTTGTCCCGTCGTCAGTCATTCCAGATTTTATATACATATATGTTACTAAAACCCTTCCCCAAAATAGTTGTATTCAGTTTCGTAGACAGAATACACATTCAGTATACAAAGTATCAGTATAGGCCTAACAACTTAGATTAAAATATGCAGACATTTAAAAATAACTTTCTGCTCTAATACTAGTTAGCTAGGATATTTTAAATGTCATTATTCACGAAAGGAGAATAGTAATAGGTACATACATAACCGATAAAGAAATATTGAAGATTCATAATACGTCATTAGACAACCCTATCGTAACACGTGCCGCGTCATACAGGATAGAGTTATATGATAGAAAGAGAGGGAAGTTGTAGGTGAATATAATTTTAGCCGCGCAGCGCCGCGCGAACTGGATTGCGCCTTATTACGTCGTTCCAAGAGTCGCTTTTTATTTAAATGTCGTTTTCGAAGTGGGTTTTCTGTACGTAGTACTATTGAATATTCTGTGGTATAACTTAGATATACGTAAGTGAACATGTTTTATTAAAAACTGATTATTACTTTAGAAGAAGTAAGTACTGTTTTGTTCCAGGGTAGGTATATATTCTATCGATTCTATCTATGAGCAAATCTCATCTTACTGCCCCGCTTTCAATATTCGATCTATCCTTGATTTCGCGATTGATGATTGACATTTTGACACTATTTATATGAAACTAGCTGTCCCGCGCGGTTTCACCCACGTTCCCGGAATAAAAAATAGACAGACAGTGTTACTTTCGCATTTATTGTATGGATGTAATGTCAAATCAATCCTCAATCGCAAAATCAAGGATAGAATCCGCCGATCTACATAATCATACACAAAAGCATACCGACCGACAAATACACACACAAACCTTCACATTAATTAGTAGGATACTAACGACTTCTGTTGCCGAAGACATAAAATAATTAAATGGGTTCAAAGGATAAGTAAAGCAACATTAAAAGCATCTACCTACTGACACAGCTTAAGTATCTTGTGTAGTTCTATGGTAAACTAATTAAATTCTTGCATTAGCTATCTAATAGTTAAATTGTCAACCTCACCTGCACGTGGTGTATATTCAGCTCCCAACTTGAACAGCGGAACTGAAATGAAACATCCCTCATTATTTCACCAAGCTGTAGACAATTTCAGCAATAAATGATATTGCACTTAAGCTTTTCTGTGTATCTTGTACATATTACTCTTTCTCTATCTAGATCAATATAACTTTTGGCACGAGACTGTAGTAGATGTGGGGGTGTTTCCCTTCAAAGTAGGGAGTCGGAAATATCAATCATATTTCAGCCTCACTCGTGTTGAGAAAAAATATATATCCTATGTCCTTCAGAAGCAACTCCTCCATAAATGTTCATGTTATTGAGTTTTTTTTTTATATACCACTTAGGTGGCAAACAAGCATACGGCCCGCCTGATGAAACCGCTTCACACCCTTTTTGAAGAACCCCATGCTGTACTCCATGGGGAAAACCACGGCAGGGAGCTCATTCCACAGTCCGCGGAAGAAAACTCCTTTTAGCCCGCACAGTTTGAAACAATTCTGGTTTCAAGTTGTAAAAACGGAACTAACAGACAGACAGCCTTCACTGCAAATATATTTTTAACGATAGGTCATCGATCATAATAATTATGACAAACCTAAAACGACTAATTGATCCTTATACTTCACAATTATTATTTTTACAGTTTCAGTTGCGCGCGCTATATAGATATATTGGAGCCAGACAATGAGAAATTCCCGCTAATGCCAGCTAATGTAAATTCCTAGAGTTCATAGGTCCATCAACACTTGCCCGCTAAAGCGAATAAACTTTCCAAATTAATTGAAGTCATGACCGAGGCTCACATTATTCACTGAAACAATGCGTTAACTGTGGTGGTACCTAATTCACATAGTTCTAAGCTTGACACACACGATTACACCGTGCGGTGTAGTACACGAAACAGCTTAGCTTGTTTATATAATATCAGTATTTATATACTCTGAGATAATTATACACTTACATAAATATTTGCTTTAGGATTATGAACGCAATTTATACGAGTTTCAGTCATCTGTTTAGATATAATCTGTGGTCATCGATATATTATGTATTCTACAATATATCGAACGGTTTCAGTCGTTTTTAACGGCTAACAGTTACAATTTATATATTTTTGTATTAAAATTATTAGAAGTCCATCTAGACTGACTATGGTAGTAGTAATTGTACCTCTTTTACTATTGTATTTAGGAGGATGTATTTCTTTAGATTTGAATATTGTGATAAAAAAGCTGTTTAAAATGTAATGATGGGCCATATATGATACATTATTAGGTACTAGATTGATCTGGCAAGTAGCACCCATGTATGTGACATGGGAGCCACTTCCCTCGTAAGTTTAGTGTGCTTACCAAGCTTAAGGCAAGTCTTTTGCCTTGCTATGAGATTGCAGGCAATCGCAGTACTATCGTAAATAAAAAGAAGACAAACCAGAAACGTTTTCAAAATGCCAGCAGAGTTTCGCGCAAACATTGTCTGGCACTGCACTGGGAAAGTCAACCCCATCGTTATTGGAAAAACGTAAGTTTCCAGTTTGCTTTTATTTGTAGATACTGTGATTATATAATTTTTACAACTGACTGTGATTGCAGCAATTATTTTTTGTACCACTATGATTGCAAACAAGCATACGGCCCGACTGATGGTAAGCAGTTACCGTAGCCTATGGACGCTTGCAACACCAGGGGTATCACTGGCGCGTTGCCGACCCTAAAATTGGGTTAACTTAAATAATTTCGCATGCAATAACTATATACATAAATGAGAATGTACCACCTATCTAAATAACATATGCTCTTTAGCTGAAATTTTACTGCAGTTTTCCTAGTATTGCCACAGAATATTCAATAGTGCAGTTCTGTATAATTACAGAAAATATTTGAACTAAGCAGTATATTTAGGGATAGCAAATATTGCAACTTGGCACTTATTTCAATCAAAAATTAGCCATAAAAAGATATTCAAAACTCGTCAAAAAAATCTTTTACTAACAAATAAGTTGTCAGTAATTGCTGAGCAATAGATGGAATTGCTGAGCAGTTGCTGGTTGCACTATAAGTAATCAGAGTGCTTCGCTAGCATTGACTGTCGAATGCAGAGCACGATACAGTACTTGCTGTGCTCAACCTACCGGTAAACGGCAAAATTGAAAACGATGCGAGTCCCACTTGTAGGTAGGTTCTCTTTAATACTCTGTTACTTTATCAGTAGTCATACGGTAGAGTGTATGTAGTGTACCTGTACTGTAGACAAAGACGGCTATTTATACTAACGTACGATGTTATTTTACTGTATTAAAATCCGTGGTGAATATTTTTGTGGACGACAGCCTTCATCTACATATGAATTAAGCATTATAATCCAGATAACACTTGCGCATAACATAAGCTAAAATTAAATATTCTCCACCATATTTTGGGCAAGTATTCGAAGCACGAATGAGACAAAATACGGTTTAATTCAGATGCAACCCTGTATCTGCAGTGATCACTGCAATTGTAGTGGTTAGGCTGAATGAATTTATGAGCTTTTGCTGCAGTAGTGCGCTTTGCCAGCAAAAACGTTATATAGTTGTAGTTTACAGCTTCCTAACTATTTTTGGTTGGCGATATTGAAGGTCGACGCAGGAAACAGATTAAAATTGTGATATCATTTCTATTTAACTTCTGTGCCATTAATAATAAAAGATCATAATTTTAACGCGCGCTTATCATGACTCCGCCACAAAAAAACTCGAGTAAAAGTAAATTCGTCTAAAAAATAGGTAAAGTCTAGAGGGATGATTAATTGTAGAGAGATTATCGTTATTCCGTCGCATTCTATTCGCTCGGGAACAAAACGCGACGAGGATTGTGCGTACGATATGAATATAATTTATTATCTATGGTGTTCATCACCATAGAAATCTAAATAAATCAGTACAACTGCCATGTGAAGTGTGTGGCAAGTGAACGTACCTTACCTACTGCTGCACAAAGTAATATAAACTTAATGCACATGGAATAAATCTTGCTAATTTCTACATTCCAATGTAAATCTTGCTAATTTGTACATCTCCAATGTAAATTTCACTAAACTAATTTTAATTAGGTACATCTATGACTATGACTCTGTACCATTAATGTGTTGATGAGAAATTAATTAATAAAGTATTATTAAGTCTTATTATTATTATCTCTTTCTTACAAAAAATATTCTAAAAGTATGGAAAATATGTTAAGCTGTCAAATTAGTCTGTGCCATTTTCATTTATTGTCCCACAAACTTATCTGGCCCAGTGGCCAAAAGCAGAACTACCGATACCAGTTTGAAATGTCAATCTTCCTGCCATTTAGCCATATTGGTTATTTGCTCCACCAAATGCGATAACAGCGCCTCTCTCACCGGGCCAGATAAGTTTGTGGGACTGTACGGGAAAACAAATATAGTTGT
Source organism: Polyploca ridens (assembly GCA_951394255.1). Classification (NCBI taxonomy): domain Eukaryota; kingdom Metazoa; phylum Arthropoda; class Insecta; order Lepidoptera; family Drepanidae; genus Polyploca; species Polyploca ridens. Next base: position 9,221,231 of record OX596258.1, read on the forward strand.
GAGTCGTGACCAAATTTTGAGCAATTGCATTAATTAGACAGGGCATCATTTCTTATATATCACTTTCCTAAGTTCTTTGTTAGAAAGATACATAATAAGATTAATCTAGTTTAGTATGTAAACAACAGATTCAGCACTAGTAACTATAATAAACCATACCTACCACACGTCACAATTGGTCATTGCATGGTGATACATCATACATCTAAACCCATTCGTTTAAATCTCTATGGCGTTACCAGTAAGCTCTGCACATCCTAACGATTAATCATTATAACCAAGGAAATTAATGAGCGCTTTCCACCTCTACACTGCTCGAAAACAAGTGCCATAATCCTCTAATTATATTTAATTTCATTTCAACGAGAATGTGAGAAGCAACTTGAATTGATTAAACCGTAGATATGAATATGAATACTATTGTTTTTATAATATGGCGGACCTTACGTAATACACATTTTTTTACAACTTTCTCATTACCAGTTAATGCAGTTAAAATGGAATAAATGAAACGTGTTTAAATTAAGTGTCCCACAGTGGATTTACGCTGTCTATATATTTTAAGGGGCGAAACAATTAAAGGGGATGCCTCTCTAAATTAAATTCTCGAAGTACTCAACAATTCACAGAAAGGCTTAATTTACATACATCCACAATGTCAAGAGAATTACACGCTTCCTATCTTTCATTTTTATAGCGACTTAAACATCGTTTTCCTTAATTAAATTAACTTTCTTGCGGGGAAAGCTGTGGGAAATCCGGCTAGTAATATTAATTGTATAAATGCGGGATTAAGTTTGTTTGTCCTTACTTCACGCCTTGATTTCTTTGCATGGGGATAGCTGACAGATCGGAAAGGGGATGTTTTATCCTGGAAATGTTTTTTACTACTAAGGTAGCATAAAAGCATACCTATAGCCCTTCTGGTGGTAAGCGGCTACTGCAGCCTATAGACACTTGCTAAAATAAACCAACCCATAAAAATCTCTTGACACCCTCTTTTGCAGAGCCCGTAGTTGGTATTTCTTGGGTATGCAACGACGACACGGAAGGTGGTAGATAATAAGAAAGAAAGAAAAAATATTTATTGAACCACAAGGAGAATTGATCGAGACCTCCGGATACCAGCGGGCGGGGATCTTTTTCCGCCAACGCGTCAGCTTGGCTATCCAAAGAGGAAACGCTGCCAGCCTTCTGGGAACCCTGCCGTTAATCGGAAGCAGCGGCAGGCTTGAGGAAATTTTCTATAACAGGTGGAGATTTCGAGATGGCATATTTTCGAAACCTATGTTGGGTTAGTCATGCTGAACAACTTTTACTATGGGACCAACACAGAATTCTCAAAAAAAATTTTTTACTTTTCATACATTATGATCAAGCAAGGTTGACGTTTACTATGAAAAGATAATTTTTTTTTTTGAGAATACACCATTGGTTCCATAGTAAAAGTTGTTCAGCATGACTAACCCAACATAGGTTTCATAGTATATAGATTGTATTTTGTACATATTTGTTGTAAATAAAGTTATAGATTATGAACCACAAGAAGGTACACATGTATAACAACTAAAATATTAAAAGGAACATAATATTCTAGGTTTACGTACACACATAATTGTTGCGTGGGGTCAAAAGGTGCAACGCTGGTATTCTGGCAGAGCATTCACTGTATAAGGAAGTTGAAATTTTATTTTATAGGTGAAATTTTGTTTAGATAACCTTATTGTAGGACAACGGCGAATTAAATTCGTCTTTTATGGATTAATACAATTTTATCTATATATAGATATCAATCGAAACATATTTTTTTAAAGGTTTAAAATCATCTAATGTTCATTCAAAATTTCAAATCTACCTCTTACCTTTAATTAATTTCGTAAACAAGTCCACATAGGTACATACTAAAAAGTTGAATGCTCCAACCATTCGTAAAGGTCCAAACATTATTAGAGATATGAAAAACAACAACTTCAAGGAAAATGTAAGACGTAGAAAGAAAATTGCGATCACGCAATATTTGGTACTGTAATGACGCGAGGGAAAATAAAATTATCAACAAAGATAATGATCATACCAGACAGGTGAAAGACCATTCACGTTTATTAGGAATACCAGGCTTCGTTGATGGAACAATAATTAATACCTATCATTAATTTATGTTCATGTTTGTGCGTCCATCTGACGTCGGTATAAAATGTTAACTTCGTAATTACTGAGTGGTTATAAGTTTTATATCATGTTATCGTGTTGAATTGTACAATCGTAGGAGAAAAGTAAAAAAAGACACATTGACATAAAAAAGGAACATAAAATATTTAAATTTTATAACTATAAAGTAAATATGAAAGAGATTTCATACATTACCCCCTTATTCATAATGAACTATATGTAGCTTGTTTCAGTATTTTCTTTGGATTTGAATGTTTTTAAAGTTTTACTTTATTAACCACAAGAAGCCGGGAAAACTTTCACCCGTGCGTTGTTGACATACCGAAAATACGGACACAGGGTTTGGCATCCTCATTTATAATGCGGACAGCAAGGGAGTGGAGCTTGCTTCCGGCGTCTGTTTCCTGACTCATAAAACCTACAGACTTTTAAGGTCAGAGTGAATAGGTTCCTTCTGGGTAAGAGTGTTCCATCTTATGGGCGGGTCAGTGGCCAAAAGCAAGCCCATTTAATTAAAAAAAAAACTACACTATTATGACCAAAACAGAATCAGGAATAGTCTAGTAGGGGTAGTTTATATGAGGTTACAGAACAGATACAGTGACTGACCTGTACTTTTGGTATTTTACGCTGGCCATCTTGCATGCAGCGCCCAATGCAATGCAAAGGCGATGTAAACTTTACACTTCCCCGCCCTTTCAGCGCTTCAAGCGTAAGCGTCTTCAAGCATTCGGTTGCTCGTCTAACAATGTTCACACATGAATAAATGAATGGTAAACGAGAAAACACATTGGAAGATGCATTTGAGTTTTCGAACAAGACGGAAGACAGCTTGTGTATTCTGTTATGCCATTTCCAAGTCTTCACGCCTCCAAAATTAAAAGGTACCTTAATACCTACTTCAATACTGATAAATTACCTTAAATGCATAATAATTTTATGTTATTAAAAAAATAGTTCCCAAGTCTATAAATAATACTACAACATCGATATTTTACTTATTTTTAAAAACAACAAATTTATCGATTAGAAAGAGATCAAAAATATCCTAAACGTTTTTATAATGTTCATCTACGAAGTGCATCTGAAGTATTCTGAAGCAATCAAATCGCATAGATATACCACACTATAAATTCAAGAATTTATGTATCATGAAATAGTTACCGGGGAAAACGTTGGTGGATTTAACGATATATTTATCGCATCGTCGTTTCACTGGAATCGTAAGATGAATCAGTTTTATAACGTACCTACCTACGATACGTTGGTTTTTTAATACATTTACCTAGATTTCTTTTTGTTCCCATATCATTAACAACTTTTCTAGCGGGATGTAGTATATTATTACCTCTGTGGTGGGATGTAGAGTTAGAAGATATTCTAACCCCCTTACTCATAATGAAGTTATCAATCATTGATTAGCTAAAATTCTGAAATCTTTATCTGATACGTGACATTTGGTGATCGAAAGAAAGAGACGGGGCACACTATTACACTGATTTAGTTAAAAAGCGATTATGAATAAGGGGGTAACTTCCTAAGTATCTCAAAATTACCTGGTTTTCTCCGCATCCGCCACTGCACCGGTGGCGGCGCCGGGCTCCCCGCGCCCGACAACGCCAGCTTGAAGCCGTTACCTGCAATCATGGAAAAAAATATGAATAAGTATTAAACAAATAGTAGAGGTACATTGTTTACCAAAGAGACAAAGTGACTGATTACCAACGAGGGGGAATACCGAGATGAGAATAGCACTTTTCTTCCGAGTGATACGTAGAGCTTTATACGCGCGGAAAATAAATAAGTAAGTAGTCGTTCTTGTTCTTAATATAGAATACACAAATAAAAAAATATTTTTGCTCATTTTCAATAAAAAGTACGCTAGTAAGTCAATGATAAAAAAGCAATTTGTGCCAAATTTGTGCGCGCTCGATTTTCTTTTTTTTTTGTTATTTGTTCATGACTATGGATACAAAGTCCTTCAGTCGCATACATTTTATTTATAATACCTATCACTTTCATATAGTCCGCACATTAACTTTCACATAGTCCGCATTATCGGTCACCGTCCAGTCATGTTTTAGTAAAATGGTGGTCACTGTACTAAAACTTTACACGGACTTTTTGAGACAACTTGTAAAGTCACGATACACATAATTCATTTCATTTCACTTCACTGGTGCACATGGATTGATCTTTATTGGATAAAATACCACCGATAATAGGTACGCAATAAAACTCAAAAATACACAAATTTATGAAAATAAAAACGAAAACACGTTCGTTCGTTATTATTTTCTTATTTTTTAAGTAAGCAGTATCATGTCACATGTCACAGTGATCAACACTTTTTGTCTATTTTTTGTATTTTTTTTTTTAAGTTTGGCAACCAAATCCTTGTTATTAGGAATTATTCTTACCATTATATATTATCACCGTCCATAAAAGTCATGTTTTAGTAAAATGGTGGTCTTTGAACCTACTAAAAATTTCACGGACTTTTTGAGACAACTTGAAAAGTCATGATAAAGTTTAATTACTCTTTACTGGTGTACTGGTACTACATACTAGGTAGGTACATGGATTGGATAAAAAATACACGAATTTATGAAAACTAAGATTTCTCCCACGATTCGAAATTTGACTATATTTACAAATGAACTAAAAAATAAGTCCGAAAAAGAATTTGATTGTCATACTACAAAATTAAGAAGAAAATAAACAAAATAGTAATGTGTGTTGTATGAAAAACGCATGGGACCTAGTGTACGTGGTACGTACCTAATTTCGCATTGTAGTTGTGTAAGTAACGTTTTTATTTTTATTAAAATTATGTATTTAAAATGCATTCTTATATCAAAATATTAGCTTTGTGCACTTCTTCCCCATGCGCGCAGCCGCGCAATAAGGCTAAAAAAGGAGCGAAAATGTTTGATTCACGCGCTTCACGCAACGAACGCGATGCGAAAACGCATGTCACTTCTCGCAAGTTCTCGCCAAAAAGTCCTTTTGTCTTTTAGAATTCTTATATCAAAATACGTTACCAACTGATATTACAAAATAATAAAAAAAATCGAAAAAAGCAAGTGGCCTAGTATCATTTAGAAGAGTTGGAGTTTTTTTTTTTGGCAATCTAGTACCAAAATAGTTTATAGACTTAAAAAGCAGGAACTAGTTTTTTATGACATCTATTGGCGTTAAGAGAAACTAAAATCACAGGAACGTACGAAACATGCTGGAGAAATTATTTAGGACAACTGAAGCCTTGCTGTCTTCGCGTCGTAATAGTACCAGTATAAGTAACTAGATGGCGTTAGAGTCGTTCAAGATAAGATTTTTCACGCATAGCAGACTGCATTTTCATCATGATGCGCGAATTGGCAACATTACAACTTTGAAATTCAAATAAAATTTTGTCTGTGATTTCAAAATTATGATTAGTTGCACTGTAACGGAACACGCCTTTTTTTTATTATTTTTGAGTCTGTCCAGGGCTATATTCGAAACTGCAGAACCGGGACGGGACTTTCATTAGAAGATAAAAGATGACATCTCTCTGGATAAAAGAGGACTTTTCAGAGAGTATAATCAAGGCAAGTTTTCAGCGCAGATATATGGGTGAAACTGAGGAGGAGGAGGACAGTTAGGGCCCGCTTTACCGGGTGTGCGGCGCACTCGGGAGCAGGGTTTTAGGGGCGCTGCGCGCCGAGCCTGTGGCCGAGCGCCGCTAGCGACGACAACACCGCCGAAATGGAATATCTTTCATTAAATAATGCTCTCGAATTATTACCCCCAAAATTGTGTCCTGTACTAACGAGTCTTTCGGACTCTCCTATACCAAAATGGTAGTTCCATCTTCGTGGAAGACTGCCCTCGTGCAGCCAGTGAGTGCCCAAAAAGGGCGACAGATCAGACCCGGCGATACACAGGACGATCGCCATCACCTAACTTCACTCCAAAGTGATGGAGCGAGTGATCAACACGCAACTCTAGATACCTAGAAGATCATGATTTGTTGAGCGACCGACATTACAGCTTCCGCCACAGTCGCTCAGCTGGTAACCTCCTAGTGTATCTCACACACCGTTGGTCACTCGCCATCGAGAGTTAAGGTGTGGCATTGGCAGCCTAGCCTAGCCTATGTGGCGTTTTTAATGCAACCGAATTTCCGAACACTAGTGAAAATATTACTGTAAGTAAGCTGTAAGTATTCTATTTCGATTGTGCCCCTACTAAAGGGCGCCAGGTTATTGATTGCACCCGGGTGCTACATGGGCTAGAGCCGGCCACGAGGACAGCTCAGCAGTCATCCATCAATATAGTTCGAGACGGGTACTTTTTGGCGGGAACTTGCAGAGTGACGTTGCCTTTTCGTTTTTATTTTCATAAATTCGTGTATTTTGTGTTTTATTGCATATTATCGGTGTTATTTCATCCACTAAAGATCAATTCATGTGCACCAGTGAAGTGAAATGTATAATGGGTATCGTGTCTTTTCAAGTTGTTTCAAAAAGTCCGTGAAGAGTTTTAGTAACATGACCACCATTGTAGTAAAACATGACTTTTGTGGACGGTGACTGACTGAGGACTATGTGAAAGTGGTTTTTATGACTGATTTATTATGAGGCAAAATACACAACACGTGAAACGCCATTGAAAAAAATAATTTTTTTTGAAACCTTTTTTAGTCACATTGCCATCATTCCATCTCATCACGTAGGTAAGCGTGAGTGGAATGGAAGATTAATTATATTATTTATATTTTTCTCGTTTTCGGTTATTATATTTGTTTATTATTTTGGGGAAAATATTTCTTTTGGGAAAATAGAAACGATTATACGTTATAGAATGTAATGACGCCGGGCACAGGATTCACCCTGTCGCCGTTGATATGCGCTGATCTTGCGGAATCGATGTAAAATTTGAGGACCTATAGCTACCACTTACCCAAGTTGCGAGACGAGCGCACTGCACTCACACCGTAATTAAAATGTAGTGTAATGTTGTTAAATTGTGTTACTGTATGTTTATCTGGGTGTTTTCGATATATTTCTCATGAATTTGAATAAAATTATATTAAAAGGCGCGGGACAATTATATAGCTAAAAGTTGCTATACTCTATTTCACATAGGATGAGTCGTCAAGGTCAAGGGTTTTTAACCAATATCTAGTGAAATTCCATTTGATTACTCTGAAATAATATTCACAATATTTCGTGAAACCTAGCTCTATCATAGTATTCCTTTATTATATCGAAATATATATATCACGCGCGAGTGATACCCCTGGTGTTGCAAGCGTCCATAGGCTACGGTAACTGCTTACCATCAGGCGGGCCGTATGCTTGTTTGCCACCTTAGTGGTATAAAAAAAAAAAAAAAAAAAAAAAATGAACATTAACCATTGAGAAATTTAATAAAATACCATGTGTCACCGAACTCATGTTATTTGAAATATACTATAATAATATATATTTTGTTCTCATTCCATTATAATTTTTAATTTTTAACTCGTATTGTATTTGTGTTTTTTTTTTATTTCTCATTTGTACTTGTATTTTTTATTATTTTGTACCTAGCTGTGAATTGTTAATTGTTTAAGTTGTGTGCAGTTTTCATTGGATAGCAGGTTTATGTAATATTTTTTCTTCTTTATGTTTTTGTGTAAGTGTGATCTGTTATCTGTTACTGTACCGTTCAATAAAAATAAAAATAAAATAAATAAAATAGCGGGCTCAAGCACAAGCGATACAGAAACAAAAACAAAAGAAAATCAAAAAGAAAAAATTTTAATTATGAAATCGTTCCAATTAAAAAAATAAAACTATACTGCCAGCGCTATTGAGAACTTGCGTCGGTATTCAGCGTGACTAAGGTGCAAAGATTAAAATTCCAGGAAAATCGGCCTCTTTGTTACTGCTTTACATCAATACATCTAACAAAGCTCTTAGATAACTTTTGCCTCGTAATAGGTGAAATGTAATTTTCCGAGCGCCAAGTTGGTCGTAAACAAAAAAATTCAAGTAAAAACGACTAAATAAATGGGCAAAAATTTAAGAGCATAGCAATTCAATACTACCTACTGCTTTGTATTACACTATAAGCGGTAAACAAGGGCCGAATTTGAATTCAAATTAATATATGTGCATTAAGTAAGTACCTAACATTTAAATATGTGCGTAAGTAAGGTTTAAGTTTTGTCGGGGTAGCTGTAGCACTTTACTCTGAAACTTTATAAACCCTCTGGATTCCGATGGGTTTAGCTACCTAACGCTTTCAATATCTAGAAACAGAACAACTAATGATCTAGGTAGTCACTTAGTATTAGAGATATACTCTCTATTATATAAGTCTTTATCAAATCACTACTGTTCAAGAAGTTTACATTTGGGACTTTTTTTAAGGACAGAAAGTGATATAGGTTCTATATTGGAATTGCGAATATATTGCCTAGAAAATTAATAGAGCGATTGTACGCAGCCGCAACACGAACTGCGCGTTCATAGTTTCAAAGTCTAGGTCATCATCATCATCATCATCAGCCTATAATGTCCCACTGCTGAGCACAGGCCTCCTTTCACAAATGAAGGTGAAAGGGAATGGGCAATACTCCACCACGCGTGCCCACTGCGGATCGGTGGAGGTAGGCTAGTGGTCAACCTACTGTTGGAATTTTTCAAGCCGCCTAGGAGGCATCCATTGTGATAGTCGGGACCAACGGCTTTACGTGCCTTCCGAAGCACGGAAACGCTCGATTTGAAATACCACTAGGCGGTCACGTCTAGGTCACAGATTACTAATTAGTTACTACGTAAGCTTCGTACAAGTAAATGATGTTAACGATTACTCTATTTATATTTTATCTCTATGGTTACCTCCCTTACAAAACAGGCAATGGTTCTCGATCTCGAATACAACCCCCGGAATATACTGGGAGTTAGGTTCTTAGGATTTTCAATGTTTTTCATTACCGAAAGCTCAAGCACCATTTGGAGTTCAAAACCACCACCAACGTCAGGCACGGCATTCAACGTCACTACCTACCTGCGCTTAAAAATATATACCTACTTTACCATAAGCGGAGACCGAGTGACGTCACATTTTCAAACATCTATTTTCCGGCAAAAATATTTTATTCAACGATAAGCTCTATTAGAAACCTATCACCCACCAGCTTCTCGCAACGAGCTTAGATGGCAATCCAAATCGATTTAGCATCAATTTGTATGGATTTAGCTGCTGCAGACCAGAAGTGAATTTAGCCCAGTTACAATACGTACTAAAGCTCATTCAGGCCCATTTTTAAACGCTTTTTCTTAGGTATACCTACGTTTGAGTTCGAAATATCGCCTTATCAAATAGCCGCTAAATCATGGCGGCATATATATAGCAGTGAAAGCATAATTGAGATTTTTTAAACGCTCTGTTTACCATATATTATTTTATAAGTAGGTATCAATATTGATCATTTCCATGTCATTTACCTTAAATCATAGGCCCCTTGATAACATTCATATGTATATAATCGGTCTAACCGTCACTTAGGCTGTTTGTAAAAGCTTTTTGTACACACGACTACACATCTAGCTATACAATTCCAGTATAAGCTGATCTCGCATTGTATGGGATTTCCGTACAATTAGAGGTCAGCTTATACCGGAAATGTAAGCTTGATGTGTTGCCGTGTGTACATTATCGATACAAACAGGCACGAATGAAATGCTTTTACAATAGAGACGTTTCATACATGGCATAGGCGGTTTGCAAACAGGCAGTGTTAAACTATCGGCCTGCGACGTAGATAATACAAATTACGTCATTTGTACATATTGTTCGAGTCAGGTTCGAGTAGATAAATTGATAGTTCTGACGCAATTGTATTCACATGTGCTAGTGTACCAACACTGGTGGATAATTGTTGCTTTGCCAAGTTCGTATGTCATCGAAATTAAGCTGATCTGTATCAACAAAGGTTAATTGTTTGGCTGTTATATTATATTGACACGATCGCAATATAGATCAAATGCAATGTGTTTTCAAATAATTTATAGCGATGTCGCGTTGTTGTTTTCATAATATTGTATTTTTCAACTCTTATTTCTGATGTTATTTGCGTTTAATTTAATAAAGCTCACTTCCTTAACAAGATCATTTGTAACTGACTGAAAAAATACCTATGTGACGCGACTTAAGGATTTTTTTAAATCTTTAGGTCCAGTTTTATTGACCCGTACCCAAAGGGTGCCAACGGGATTACTAAGCCTCCGCTGTCCGTCTGTCCATCTGTCTGTCTGCGGTCTGTACCTATCTCATGAACCATAATAGGCAGACAGTAGAAATTTTCACAGAATAAGTATGTGTTTTTATTACCGCTATAATAATAATCAAAATTAAATAAAATTAAAAACTAAAGGGGCCCCACTACAAGAAACGTCTTTACGGAACCCTTCGTGTACGTGTCCGACTCGTACTTGGCCGGTTTTTACAAGTTTTTATTTTATAATACTAAAATGCTTAGAAAATATATATGTCTAGAAAGAGTATCCCCATACTACATGACTTTTAAAAAGTGGCCAACTTTGCTACATCTTATCCTCGCGTTACGTCATTCTGCTTGTCATAGTGACGTTTATACCAGTTACCAGTTCTTGAAAAAAATCCAAGAAAATGGGGAAAAATATATTACGGTGTCGATATCTTTTTAAACTCCGAAAATAAAAGTGGAATCGGGATAATACATGATAATAAGAATAAGATTAATGGCGCCGATATAAATTAATACTTATTATTTTTACTTTGCTGTCAACGAACAGTAATTATTTGCGTTGACGTTTCAAATCAAGTCAAATCAAGCAAATCAAGTCAATTTTTTTTTTTTTTTTTTACTGTTTATAGGCCTGTGTTTGACTGCAATCTCACCATGGTAAGTGATGATGCGGCCGAAGGTGGTAAGCACACAAAGCCTAGAAGGAACTGGCTCTCAAGTGCAGCTATCGGAACACACCGAAAGGTGCTTGGCGACAGATTTTCAACTTGAGGGTGGTAGCCAGCCAGGCGGGTACTACAAAGTACCCTACCACCGTGCTATGGTTTCCTCACGATGTTTTCCTTCACCGAAAGCTCAAGCTCATTGTAGGATTCGAACCCGGGACCTTCATCTCGGTATCCGACGTCACTACCACTGAGCTATCATCGCCATTAAGTCAAATCAAGTCACATCGAGTCAAATCGAGTCAAATCAAGTCAAATCGAGTCAAACCGAGTCCAATCGAGTCAAACAGGGTCAAACCGAGTCAAATCGAGTCAAACCAAGTCAAATCAAGCAAATCTAGTCAAATCCAGTCAAATCGAGTCAAACAAGTGAAATCGAGTCAATAAGTCAAATCGAGTCAAATCCAGTCAAATTGAGTCAACCCGAGTCAAATCGAGTTAATCCGAGTCAAACCAAGTCAAATCAAGCAAATCTAGTCAAACCGAGTGAAATCAAGTGAAATTGAGTCAAAACAAGCAAATCGAGTTAAATCAAGTCAAACATTTTTTTTGGCTAGGTCCAGAGATCTTCACTACGGCTTCTCCGAATGATATCTATCCATTGGCTTCTTAAAATTGGATCAATTGGTATTCTGTAAAAAAAGTCTTATTATTTAAGTCAGTTATTACAAAATTAAAAAAAGGTTATTCGACACGCGTGTATGTAATATTATTGGAATTGCAACATATTCACAATTTAAAATAGTATCCGCCATATTGAACTATTTAGTTATTAGTCCGATTGCTCTCAAAATTGATATTTGAGAGGCCCTTGGACCATATAACATAAATTTTTACTCAAAATTGAAAAAAAATTGCCGCCATATTGAACTATTTAGTTACTGGTCCGATTGCTCTCAAAATTTATATTTATGAGACCCTTGGACCATTTAACGTGAATCCATGCTAAAAATTAAAAAAGTGTCCGCCATATTGAACTATTTACTTACTGGTCCGATTGCTCTCAAAATTGATATTTGGGAGACTCTTGCACCATATAACATAAATCTTTGCTCAAAATTGAAAAAAAGTGTCCGCCATATTGAACTATTTAGTTACTGGTCCGATTGCTCTCAAAATTGATATTTGAGAGAACCTTGGACCATATAACATACATTTTTACTCAAAATTGAAAAAAGTGGCCGACGTATTGAACTATTTAGTTACTGGTCCGATTGCTCTCAAAATTGATATTTGAGAGACCCTTGGACCATGTAACATAATTTTTTGCTCAAAATTGAAAAAAGCGGCCGCCCTACTGAACTATTTCATTACTGGTCTGATTGCTCTCTCAAATATGAATTTTGAAAGCAATCGGACCAATAACTAAATAGTTCAAAATGGCGGACACTTTTTTCAATTTTGAGCAAAGATTTATGTTATATGGTCCAAAACTGTCCCAAATATCAATTTTGAGAGCAATCGGACCAATAAATAAATAGATCAAAATGGCGGCCACATTTTTTAATTTTTAGCATAGGTTCTCGTTATATGGTCCAAGGGTCTCTCAAATATCAATTTTGAGAGCAATCGGATCAGTAACTAAATAGTTCAATATGGCGACCATTTTTTTCAATTTTGAGTAAAAAATTATGTTATATGGTCCAAGAGTCTCCCAAATATCAATTTTGAGAGCAATCGGACCAATAACTAAATAGTTCAACATGGCGGCCACTTTTTTGAATTTCGAGATAAGATTCATGGTTTATGTTCCAAAGGCCTCTCAAATATCAATTTTGAGAGCAATCGGACCAATAACTAAATAGTTCAAAATGGCGGCCACTTTTTTTCGATTTTGAGCAAAGATTCATGTTATATGGTCCAAGAGTCTCCCAAATATCAATTTTGAGAGCAATCGGACCAATAACTAAATAGTTCAATATGGCGGACACTATTTTAAATTGTGAATATTTTGCAATTCCAATAATATTACATACACGCGTGTCGAATAACCTTATTTTTTTAATTTAGTAATATCCGACTTAAATAAAAATGTAATAAACAAAATGTGCATGGTACGCACATATACAAGTTTACATCGTACGCCTATGCAACGCGGCACTACGTAGTTCAAATGATTTTAAACAGATGGCTGTACAGTTTACTTGTATGAAGAAGTATTTTACAAAATGTTCCGGTGACCGCATCCATGGTTATATACATCACTGACTATGATGGAAAAACCGAAAACGACAAACATGTCAACTTAAAAAAAATAGGTCCGCCATCTTGAAATTCAAAATGATATTCGTAATTAGCTCGAGGAAAATCTTAAATTAATACCCATTTTGATTTTTTCATTACTGAAGCGACTACTTATCTTACATGACATAATCGTCATTAGTATTTTAAAAAAAAAACATTCGACTTTCCACTCAAAAATTCGACTTGTCCACCGTCGCTTTTGATTTATATCAGTATCTACATACTCGTATTTAACTATTGACTGATATTACCATGGGAGTTTTGAGTTCATAAACTGGCAGCACAGGCAACACATAAAAAATGGCGCTTACTCAAAATATTTATTTTCGAAACATTTCAATGGCTTATATTGCAGAAACTAATAGGAAATATTGTTACTTACCGATGATAGGTGAGTTTTTTCGTTGGTCTAGATCGACCCATGTAGTTTTTATACACTTTTATCACACAAAACGACATTTTGAAACAATACAATTTTGGTGAATTTGGTTGTGTCCCAGTGACGTCTCGACTGACACTGAAGACGGGAAAATGATTAAGCCCCTAACAGTTAGGGGCTTATTTTATCGACGCGTAAACAGCTTCGTAGCTCCGTCTGGATATATCATTAGTCAAAGCTAAAATGGATGTTCGTGGTTTCTTATAAATTAAATAAACACGAGCTCCACTCTCAAATTGTTTCTAAATTATTGACACTTAACTTATATTCAGTACCGCTTACGTCATCCCTAACATAAATTATTAAAAGCGACGTTCAGTATTAATTTTAATATTATAGTAAAATATAATAAGTCATTATACTTCATTGCTTCGTCCTCGAGATTAGATACATAAATTTGTAGTACCACGTCTAGGAATCGCCAATCTACCACTAAGTTGAAAGCAGAGTGAAACTGCTTCTATTTTTTTTTTTTGTGGGTATTTTGATATCTGCCTCCTGCCGCCCGGACTGACCGACACTCATTCGCGTTTTAGTGCCTCGTCGATCACCACGTTATTCTTTGTTTTTCGCAAAAAAAGTTTAAAAACGATGTCGAAACGTAGTCACAGAAACGATAGTGATTATCTACGCAGGATACGAGCACACTTTGACATATCGTCAAATTTAAAATTGTGTTGTGTACATATTATGGTGATGTTACTTTCATATCTTTTTGAATCCCAAATAATGGGCTTATGCGTATAGTGACTGTGTACATTTGAAATGAATGTTATCTTCACGTTATTTAAAGATATTGTGAATAATAAGAACTATGTCCGTATCAAACTTTGACATAATTATAGTCAAAATTCCAATGTTACCTTCATATCATTTGGAATCCCAAATAAATGGTTTTTTTGTTAGTGACTGTGTACATTTGAAAGGAATGTTACCTTCACGTTATTTAAAGATATTGTGAATAGTTTAATAAGGACTATATCCGTATCAAACTTTGACTTATAGTCAAAATTCCAATGTTACCTTCATATCATTGGAATCCCAAATAAATGGGCTATTGTTAGTGACTGTGTACATTTGAAAGGAATGTTACCTTCACGTTATTTAAAGATATTGTGAATAGTTTAATAAGGACTATATCCGTATCTCACTTTGACATATCGTCAAAATTCCAAACTGTGTTGTGTACATCTTATGGGGATGTTACCTTCATTTCATTTGGAATCCCAAATAATGGGTTATTGTAGTGATTATGTACATTTCAAAGGAATGTTACCTTCACTTTATTCATCATATTGAAAAAGATGGTAATAGTCAAGTGCCAATTTTTTGTGAACTATTGACGCGTTACCATCTAGGACCACGGCAGTGCCCCGTGAGCCAAGTCGAACAAGAGTCACAGGTGAGTTACTGTAATTTCAAATTGAAAACTTGTTGCAATATCAGACATTTTACGCGCTTGGTAGGCCTTATCATTTCATCTTGCCCTGCAATTCAATAGGTTGGATATTTACCAAGCAAATGGAAAGATGCAAATATCTTGCTAATACACCTTGTGTAATACGTAGACATGAGCGCGCCGCGCCCGCCGCCCCGTCTGCACGGATTGGCGCACCGATCAGTATCAATAGTAGCAATAATCCTACTTTCCATGGCTGTCGAGATTTGCGTGCTACATTATTTTGTAAAATATGTATTTATAAAACGAAAATTCATGGTATGTATGGTAAAAGTTTTATATCAAGGTCACGCCGCCGACGCCGCCGACTGATTGTACATCGGCGCTCATGTCTAAATACAAGAAGCTACGATAGATTTATGTAATTTTATGTCTTTACCATAGTATTTACAGAATGACTATACTTAGTGGAAAAATTCAATTGATCTCGCAGTTAATCCTTTGGTTCTCGCGAGGGACGCGCATCCTATTATAACAATTGATGTCATTGTTATATTTTTAACCGCGAGACTGGACAGCTATTGCTTAGAAATGTTTTCTGATACCAGCAAAAAAGGGGGGGCGTAGTATATGGTGAGGAGATCGCCAGCGGCCAGTGGAGTACCAATATAAAAAAAAAAAAAAAAATTATAACTTATTATTACTGATCGATCAGATCAATCTCAAATATTAATTATTTATTATCCAACTTTGAAATAATAAAACTATACTAAATAATAACTTAATCTAAATAATAACAGACTTTTAACTAAAATTCATTTAGTAACTATTACTTTAGAAGAGCTCCAGTCAGGTACATCCACCTCGATTACACAAGTCGCGGTGATGGACTCACCGCAGCCGCAGGCAGAACTATCCGTCGAAACAAGACTGGATCCGGAATTAGATGAAGAGATTCTTAATCTATTGGGAGAAAGGGCTTCGAAAGATAAAATATATGGACTGAATATTCGAGATGAGTTAGCTATGCGATGGGAGCACATCGCTTTAAAATCATCTTGATCCCAAGGATTGCACAAATATCTCACTTGATTGTTGTCCTTAGAACATGAAGAAATAATAGAATTATTGATCGAAGCTGGTCGCCCAATGTGTGACTCACAACACAACGAATCTATTACAAGAAGGCTGCAAAAAGCAATATCGAAATCTGGTGCTGAGATAAAAATGAATGCACCAATTAGGATGGTTAATCCAGCGCAGAAACAAGAACTCGCTCCTACCCAAGCTTTAAACCAAGCCTCCGCTCCTAGCAGCCAGGCAGGCCGGAGCAGCGAGGAGATTCGAGTCGACCACACCCCGCCCACGGCAGCCGCAGCCGCCATGACATCCGCCGCCGCGATCGTGACACTACCCAGCCCCGCGTCGGTAAATCCGGTAGGTTCCGTAGGGCAATTATCTTATTGTTATGATCAATGGCGATTGATAACTAAAAACCCCGTCATACTACCTATGATGGGTCAAAAGTTATAATAATAATAATATCTTTATTTCAGTCATATTTTTAATACAAAAGTATGAGATACCTACCTTTTTTCCAAACCGGTTTCTCAATCAATGAACCGAGTCCACCTGTCTTATCCGCATCCGAAACCCTTCAATACAGAAGGTACAATAAAACTCATCACTGATATTATTAAGTAGTGAAGATATATCACAATGTAAATCATGCGAAGGACAGTTTCTCTCTAGTTATTTTCTTATCAAAATACCAAATGGTAAAAATCAGATTTATTATATAAAAATTCTTTCCACGTTAGCGGATAAAAAGCACTTTTGCCTTATAATTCAAGTCCGAGGATAAATTGTAACTATTCAATGTCCTTTCGTATTTTACAAAATTATTAAGAACCAGTAGTTTGTTTACACAAATCATTACGTTATTTGTCATCTATTTACTTAATGTATTATTTCTAGAAATTATCAAAATTGCAAAAATAATATCAAACATACAGAAAACTTTTTTTGAGTCTTTACGATTCATAATCAATATCGAAAAGAGCTATATAGTTCCAAATACCGTGTGCAATACCTTGGCTTTTCCGAAAAATACCAAAACACGTTAGCTTCATTGAAGATAAGCGATATTTAATAAAAACATATTAATTACTTAGTGGCAGTTTTCTTAGGATTACAATATTAGTAAAGGACTTCTAATATTGACAGATTTTGTATCGACATCACTGCTATTTTGTACATACATCAATCGTATGGTTAGTTTTTTTTCCACATCTCAGTGGCAGTGATGTGAGTGAAGCTCGCGGAATAGTTGTGTTCGATTCATACATAAGTTCAAAAGAAAACGAAATAGCAGTCACGAAAATCCGATCCCGATACCGAATGGGAGTAAAAAGATCTGTTTTGAAATGATTGTAATTTGTCAATAGTCAACCAAATATTGACCTTTTTGCGTCGCGTATGAATAAAAAATGTGAAAAATATGTCTCATGGAATAGAGAATAGATTTACATTAAATAGGAAAGATCTTTCTTTTTATGTTTATCCTCCCTTTTGTTTTGTTACATTTAAAGTTTTAAGAAAAAATATAACAGATCAAGCCGAGGGTATTGTCGTGGAACTATTTTGGGCCCACGTAACCCTGGTATCCCCTATTTTTGGAATTATTTCAATTTAGACTAATAATGTGTTATTATCTGTTTTCAACAGTAACCCAAATATCACGTTGATATTATATTAACTTCCCTGTCAGAAAGTTCGATTAAACAATAGGACGTGCGTTGGGTGACCTTCTAATAGAAGTACAACTTTCTTACTGAATTAAGTATTTTAGTTACGTAGTAACTATTTAGTAATCTTGTGATTTCAGTCCGGATTACAATACGAATCATTACAACAGTCATCGCTCCGCTATGTCATTGATCTTACGATCGAGAGTAGGGTCTGATGACCCTGAATAGGAGTTTCTATAGACTTCGCCCTCCAGCTCCCAAGTATAACGTCACTGGGATCCATCATTAGTTTAGATTCCTTATCGAATTGGTATCCTAATAACAATTTCAGTTTAGAGTACTTATTTAACTAAAAAGATTGTCACTCTACTCATGCTGGTAATTACTCAAAGAGTACAGACGACAAGTAAAGTAATATAATTTAGAAAATATTATAGTTGTTAATATCATAATCATTATATATATCTATCAAAATAATAATCAGAATATATCTATCAAAATACATGAATTAATTAAAACATCCCGACTGTGTTCGAATCAACCTTGTGTGTATATTCCATTTTACAAAGACCGATCGAACAAATTGTCCGGTGGAAGCGTTATTAGCTTAAAAAATATGTGGAAATGACGAAGCCTTAAAGAAACTAAAAAAAAAAAAAAAAAAAACAAACCGTAGTAGGAGACCACATAAATCGGTATTTTTACAGATACAATCAGTCGTTGTATAAAAGACACGCTATCTAGGTACTTTTTCGTTAGCTATATTCTCAACTCACTCATACATACTTAAGCATGTATTTTTTTTTTTTAGATTATCTATAGTGTAAAAAAAAAAAAAAAGTTATTTACATATGTTGTACTAATACAATTAATCAAAATACCTATTTAAGATAATTCTTATAAATAAATAATGATCTGACTCCACCAGACATGCAGTCGCTCATACGACTGGTGTCAATATAAATACAACCAGAAATACTGCTGGAAAATGTGGCAAATTCTACTGTCTTCGCAAAATTTTATCGAAGAGATGTTCAGTGTAATCAATCAGATCGCTTTCAGTTAGCTTTCACAATCTTAAACGCAGAAACTGATTTCAATTATAAAATCATTGTGTTTTTTAATTTCAACTATACCTATAAATAGTTAAAACTATGGTTGATGAAACCATAATTTGTTATAAAGTCTCTAATTAGTTTAATTTTGTTAAATGGCAAAAACATTGTTGTTGCATCACAAAAATTACAAATTATATAAGTACCTATACTAATAATTACATAAGTACATTTATTTTTTGATGATTACAAATATCAAAAACATAACCCTCTTTCCGGGTCAATCGGGTCAAAAATAAAATATTATTAGTGATTTAATATTTCACTATCTTTCAAAATCTACAAATTTATGTATCTAATCTCGAGGACGAAGCAATGAAGTATAATTAATGATTAAACGAACTTACCTGAAGTGAAGTTCTATCAGAATTATACGAGTTGCTTCGTCCGAAGAGATTAGCTCCCTCCCAGCCCTATAACCCCCATATAAAGTGAAATATTAAGATTGCAGGCTTTCAACTAAATGAGTGTCGGTCAGTCCGGGCGGCAGGAGGCAGATATCAAAATACCCACAAAAAAAAAAAATAGAAGCAGTTTCACTCTGCTTTCAACTTAGTGGTAGATTGGCAATTCCTAGACGTGGTACTACAAATTTATGTATCTAATCTCTTCGGACGAAGCAACTCGTATAATTCTGATAGAACTTCACTTCAGGTAAGTTCGTTTAATCATTAATAATAAACGTCTATGTATTAGTTTATTGTATACAAGCTATTTATAAAAGGCTTTAAATGAGATCTGAAATTTCAGGCACGTCACGTGTCTGAATTGAGCCAAGTTGAGAGCAAAGTTGAGCCAAGACCGGAGAAATCCTCAGTCTAATTAATTAAATTACCTACGTCGTAGAACTTTCCTGCGGTTATTTGAGTTGGACGAAAACACATCTAAGTTCAGGGGTAATTATGAAGTTTGTTCTCAAGTCAACGCAAACAGAGCGAACATCTGACACTTACATCATGTAAGTACTTCTTTCACAATAGCTGTATACATCTAAATGTCAGCCTGTCCGTTCAAGAATCACACAAAAACTACTCAACTTTGTCACTATTCAAAAGCAGTATTCAACAGTTTGATCATAAAAGGATGAGATTGATTCTCTAAAAAACAATGAATGGCCTTTGGAAAAAATCGAGCCACATATTAAATACTAGCTGTTCCGGGATAAAAAGTAGCCTATAATACTCCGAGATAATTAGCTTCCTATTAGTGAAAGAATTTTTCGTATTCGACTGGTAGTTCCAGAGATTAGCCCGTTTAAACAAACAAACAAAAAAACACAAATATAGAAGATAAAAAGGTAAATTAATACATTGTAAAACAAAGCGTTAAATAAGATATGTAAAAGAAGAGAACTAGTAAGTATTCGTGCAATTCCGTTGTACAGAAACGGGAAATTACACTGAGGAAGCAAATGTCGGACCAAATCGACTAGGAAACGAAGTAAATTGCGATCACTGGCACAGAAGGAACCACTCCTCTTGAATAAGCTGGGTATCTTAATATGACAAATGCAATATTTCTTAGAATATATTTTTATTCCGTTGCTCCAATTTTATTATTTTTATAAATGTATAGATTTACCTGCTTATTCATAATCGCTTTTTTATAATAGTGTGCCCCGGCTCACTCTTTCGTTCACCAAATGTCAAGTGTCCGATAAAGACTTCGGAATTTTAGCTAATCAACGTTTGATAACTTTATCATGAATAAGGGGGTTAGTTAATAATAACAACATTAGGATACAGAATGCACTGCACCTTTCTGGTAATAATTCTGCCGACGCCCATGAATATGTCTAGACCACGTCTAGACTCTAGCTCTGAACAGAAGGCGTAGGACGTAGAGTGCTTACCTACCTACTATCGGAAACGTCTGAGAGCGCTTTTTTAAGGTAAAAAAATCGGGACATTTTCTTACAAACAGTCCACACAGTCCATCTGATCCCGAACTAAGAGCTTGTACAATGGTAACCGGATAACTAATATAATACTACTCAGACATAGGAAAACTAAATGTTTGTGGCTCACGTAGAGCCAAGCTTATAACTCTACACGCCCTAACTCTACAAGCCCTAACTTCACAAACTCAATGTGGCTTGGCCGTTTCGCTACTACAATAATTATTGTACTACAGAAGTAATTAACAGTGAATACATTTTCCACCTTCATGTGACGGTAGCAAAAGGGCCAAGCCACAAATTTTGACTACGGTGTGTAGAGTTTGTGAAGCTAGGGCTTGTAGAGTTAGGACGTGTAGAGTTGCAAGAGTCAAGCAATTACGAAATTAAAAAATATCGATCATCATCATCATCAGCCTATAATGTCCCACTACTGAGCACAGGCCTCCTTTCACAAATTAGGGTGAAAGGGAATGGGCAGATCCTCCACTACGCGTGCCCACTGCGGATCGGTGGAGGTAGGCTAGTAGTCAACCTACTGTTGGAGTTTTCAAGCCGCCTAGTAGGTCCCCAGCTAGCCTAACGGCTATCACAATTAAGTGATAACCAGAACCAACGGCTTTACGTACCTTCCGAAGCACGGAAACGCTCGATTTGAAATACCACTAGTCGGCCAAGTACCGACCACGAGGGTGGTAGCTTAACTTTGCCGATCGGTTAAGAACGGCTAATCATGCTACACCACGAGCGCTTCACAAAAAATATCAATAAATACTTATACTTATAGGTATAAACCTAAAACTGTACTTATACTATAATTCAACCACAGATGACTAAATAGTTACTACGTAAATACTATCTTCATTCAATGTACGAACATACAAATGAATCTGAATTTTTGAAAATAAGTTTCCTTACATATATTTCTTCTATACGTACATAAACTTAACAACATTTTGTTTTCCTTACCCACTCCAAAGTCACCCACGCAAAACCTTCACAGTGAAAAGCTCATGTACAATTTTATTCGAGCCATCTTCTCACCAACCCTTAAGCTGACCTTTATATCCGAACCGTATTTACATGCATAAATGGATAGAAGGCATGTTAAATTCTGTTCATAGTAAAGTGGATTTTCTTAGAAGCTTTGAAGTAGGACTGAAATTCTTCATAACTCTTACTTTGTCTTCATCGCGCGTGAGAAGTTAGTAGTTAAATAACGCTGTGAAGTGGTATTTAAATAGTATCTAGTTGTTACATAATCCTTAAAAGGATATGCAAGGGTCATTAATCATATGTATTATCTCTTTAAATATTCATTTTACTCGTGCTGTGAATTGAAATTTTTAATTTCACTGGGCCATGAAACGCTCAATCATATCACAATATAATTTAGGTAAAGGTGTCCCAATACTCAGCGTCAAATGGATCACACCCAAAACATTTTAACATTTTCATGTAAAATGTTCCCAAGACGAGACCATAAAAAGTTATCAGATCTCATGTAGAGCCAAGTTTATAACTCTACATGCCCTAACTTCACAAACTCTACACCTTAGTCAAAATATTTGGCTTAGCCGTTTCGCTACCGTCACATGGGCGTAATATGAATCCCATCAAAAACATTCTGTAAAAAACTAGCCAAGTCTCGATGAAATGTCTTGTTTATCTCTAAAAAGTAATGAAATCTAGACAAAGTCGTGCCAAGTCTAAGGTTCCTTACTGCGATTTCTTTATTATTATAGTTAATCTTGTGTGACTTGGCCGTTGAACATTCTTTATACGTTAGTGGGTACAAGTACAGATTGGTGCAATGGTGTCATGGAACACCTGGTTTTGTACCCTTGTGTTCCCTTCAACGGCCAAGTCACACAACATTAACTATAATAATAAAGAAATCGCAGTAAGGAACCTTAGACTTGGCACGACTTTGTCTAGATTTCATTACTTTTTATAGATAAACAAGACATTTCATCGAGACTTGGCTAGTTTTTTACAGAATGTTTTTGATGGGATTTCACTTCTTTTTGTAGAAAATGAAGCGGCCCACCAAGTTGAATATTTTTTGTAAAGGCGGTATGTCGATATCTCTAATAGTTTGGTTGGGCTCTTGTGTTTTCTAATCAGGGTCACCAGGTACTCCAGATCTTCGATTATCCTAGTTTTTATAGTTTTCCCTTTATGTGGTCATTAAACCCTAACTCTGTACCAAATTTCAGCTCTCTGAGTTTATGGGAAGTACTAGTTCTATTTTGATGATCATAAGTGAGTGAGTGAGTGAGTGAGTGAGTTTCATAAATGTGAAACTTTGCTTTCGCTTAACTTCGGAACTAAATGACCTACAGACTTGAAATTTTGGATTTTAAGTATGTGATTATAGCTTACTGGATGACGAAAATTTCTGCGTTCGGGTCTTATCCAGAGGTTCTCAAATAGGGGCCTGAAAATGCGGCGACATGGTTCCAGTAAAGGATGGTACGGCAGTGTTTGCTTCGCGCTCGACTCGGCGGGGGCACTGCCGTGCCCCCCGATGATATTTGATGGATTAAGTCATGGTTTAGAAAAATTATACCAGCGGACTTTACAACGTCATAGTTTAAATAAAAGTACAATACTAACCCCGGCAAGTAGTATCAAAAGATGGCCCATTTATTCATTATTTCAATATGGTACAAAACTTGACACTATCACTCCATAAAAAATATTATTGCTTATTTTATAGCGAGAGTACCATAATTTCATAGCGCAGTTCACCTAGATTTTGTATTGGTTTTAAGCACACTTTTTCTTCTATGCAGCCCCAGTAAAAAAATCTAGGGGTTTAGGTACGGAGAACGAGGAGGCCACGAAATTGAGCTAAGGCGTCCACCCTCCACCTTTCGGGATTTACAGTTATTGAACTCCAATTTCCATAAGTAGAAACTGTAAGATCTAATTACATTAAACTTAAACTGACATTTTGAAAAGGTTATGATTCTAGAATACAGTAATTGTACCTAATAAGTATATATTGTGTCAGAGACAGGACATTTTGAGAGGCTGTTTATCATTTTGGTATTCAAACCTGTTTTAGGTATACAAACTTGTCTGTCTACTGGTCACAATAAGCTCTTGAAAAGGGCGTAATTAATTAATTAATTAAATGTAAGTAGAATGGTACTAATGTCACAACTTGGTACCAAATTAAGCTGGAATAAATCTTTTGATTGTCTCTAATAAAGCCGGAATCTTGAGATTAGTAACAATATTAGCCGTTATACTTTCAAACTCAACTGTTACATGAATTTTCATCGAATCCTTGTTGAATTTAATAACGCTACGTTCACGGCAGGGTTTTACTTTGGTAGATATATACCTACAATTAACTTTAGCATAAATCCAAATGGAATCATATTCGTATAGTTTAACTTATCATAACATTTTGGCACTATTAGATACTAAATTCACAAATATCTTATTCACCGATCTCTTCAAGGCGCATCTTGATGAGATCGGATGGAAAAAAAATTGTGGTATATCAAAGTTTTATAGGCAATTTGCCATATAGGAGCACTAGACAAATTCAAAGCTAAGACGAACAAAAAAATAAGGACTTTTGTTTGGCAATCAAGTAAACTGGGAAAAAACCCGTAATAACGAAATTTAAAAGGCGCTCAGTGGTAGTGACGTCGGATACCGAGACGAAGGTCCCGTGTTCGAATCCTACAATGGGCTTGAGTTTTCGGTGAAGGAAAACATCGTGAGGAAACCATAGCACGGTGGTAGGGTACTTTGTAGTACTCGCCTGGCTGGCTACCACCCTCAAGTTGAAAATCTGTCGCCAAGCACCTTTCGGTGTGTTCCGATAGCTGCACTTGAGAGCCAGTTCCTTTTAGGCTTTGTGTGCTTACCACCTTCGGCCGCATCATCACTTACCATGGTTAGATTGTGGTCAAACACAGGCCTATAAACAGTAAAAAAAAAACATATTTTATTAGTGTATCGATAAATCTTAGAACAAATAAAGTAGAAAACTAGTATTCTATTTCTTTCTACTCACATAAGTTGTACAGAGAGTACTGAATTCCTGTAGAGTATTGATACCCTGCATCGTTGGCGCATTTCCCCTGTAGTCACGCACGAGGGCTCGAGTTAATTTACTATCGCTTCGAAGTCATTAAGTTTCATAGCTTTAATTAAACCGTCGATGGTCGGAAATGTACCATTCGTGCAAAATATGGAACACAACATTGAAATAGCTTCTCGTGCCTAGGGTAACCATGTATGTTTAAGCAATTGGTGCTATTGGCAGAGTATTTTACTTTGTCGGCCGAGTTACCGGTGGTAACTACAGTAAATGTGACCTTCATAAGTGCCATTCTAAGGCCTAAATTAAATGGCTTTGACATTAGATTTATAGGCTTGTGTTTGAAAACTATCGTACCAGGATAAGTGATGATGTGTCTACATTTTAAGATACCAAACTTTTTTTTCAGTTCGATCTTTATTGTTTTTCTTACCTCCTCATAGAGGTAAAAACGTTCCATACACGAATATTAGATACTGCTTACACGAATAGAATCGTCAGCGGTAAAGTTTTAGAGAAATGAGTTTTTTAAGCATTTCCATAATATGGTCACCCTACTCGTACCACTCATATCGGCATATTCAACGGCTGCTGCAAGTGGAATTTACTTGGCATTGTTTACAGTTACAGTACTTTATTGCACATATTTTCAGGGAAAATCACTCGCATACCGTTTAATGTTTGTACACTAAAGTAAAACAGAATTAATTATGTTAATGTATGCATAGGCTCATACATATCATGTGAAATGCATGTTTGGACAAGTGTTTCGGTTCACATTCAGCAGAACAAACAATTATTTTCTTTCCTTTCTATGTTATTTTCAATGGAAACTTATCTGAAAAAAATGGACTACAAGTGACAAACAGTAACACAAAATTTGACGACCAATATCCTAAACATAGTGTAGTGACTTGCGAACTAAACTTACCAGTAACAAAACTAGTTTTTGTTCGTTACTAAATGTAACGTTAAACGTAAAGTTAGTTTCCCGACATCAAAACGTCAACTTACATAACTAATTTTGTAGATAATTTTTTCTGTGTTCTTGTGAATTTCGACAGACTTGCTTACATAAAAGCAGACCGATTAATTAATCCTGTGTAAATTCATGTCTTATAGAATATCAATTTTCAGACATCACAGGAGTAGGTATTCTTTTAAATAATTTAATTTTAAGTTGAACACGCTATGACATCATTGTTTATACGAGTCTTTGTCGTTGTTTATACGCATACCTACTCTATATATTTTTTTTCAATTATGTTTTGTAGGTTACGTACGACTGAATATATTCTTTTGTCATGTTTCCAAATACACTTCGTGACTCTGAATATTCAATAAGTACATGACCATAAGGCTTTCAATGTTTTTGTCTTCTATATGGAATGGTGTGGTGCCACCAACTGATTTTCAACAAGTTAAATGCGCACAAAGTAAAATCGTATTTGTACATCCGATTTAATATTTCTGATACGTATATATTGGCACGGAACTGACACATTGAATGGTTACGTTACACCACGTCCATATATATATGAGGCAATCCCCAGTGACTTATTTTTCCTTATGGTATGTGATATCTCAGAATAACGATGTTCCTATCGTCGCTTACGATTTTTCTTTATATTCAATAAAAGTTATTTCAACTGTGAAAAACCTGATCGTGAAAGATTGGCTAATATATTAAGCTAAGATATTATTGCTGTAAAAAATGCAGAATGTATTTCTATTATAAAAACTTGGGTATGATTTGAGCTTATATTGCGTAGTACCTACCCATTTTTATCTATACTAATAATACAAAAAAGCTTTGTTTTTTGTTTAAATGCGCTAATCTAATATCAGTCGGATTCAAAAAATCTTTCACTAATAGAAAGCTACATTATCCCCGAGTGTAAAGCTACTTTTAATCCCAGAAACGCGGGTGAAACCGTGAGGGACATCTAGTGTACTTATATTGACGATACATCAATAAAATAACAAAAAAGATCGTACTTAAGTTGTACAAATACAAAAGCTTTGGCGGTCCCTTGATAGACATTTCCCCAAACTTATAATATATACCATTCAGTAAGCAAAAATAGACTGAACTAAAGTTAGGGGGTCGATGCCTTCTCGATGTTTGGCGATATCTATTTTTTTATATTGGAAGCCGTTTTCCTAAGGCCTTGTTTATTTGCCGACATTTTAGTTTGTGAATAGCGGAAGCTAAGATATGGCGGACAAGGGTTATATTTATTTTCTTTATCGAATAACTATTATCCTACTAACTACTAATATTTTAAATAGGTACTTGAATAGCACTTTCGTGTGCTAACGGGCTTAAAAATAAAAAAAACATGCGTGGATGTCCTATCTGAAAACGAACGAGTTAAAACTTTATAAAACAATTGAGGATTTTTAATATTTAATCAAGCATTACGATGACTGTCGAATATATGGCAAATAGCACACTAATAAATGTTTTTTACTCTAGGAAAACATAAAATTCCTCGAAAATGCAGCAAAAACACATTATAATATTATTCTAGTGCCAAAGATAAATAGCCTTGGAATAAAGTTTACATCACAGGATATAATAAAATAAAACTAAAATATAATTACAAAATTTAAATAGCATGTCTGTTCTATGCCAAGTTATTGTCACAACAGCAAATGTACGAACGATTTCATTCGATATTGTAGCTGACGCCTGTATTTTAATCAAATCCCAAACTCATGACCTCATAATGACGTAACTATGTTAGTATTAACAAGTAAATATAGTAGGTTATCTAGTCATTGTATTTTTTTTATTTTAAACTAAAGGCCAAGACTGCTATTTGTCATTCTGACACGATCCCATTATCACTCGATTGCTATTGAGCCAATGTGCGTGGTCTAATAATTTCATAATGATTTATGTAGAAATGAATAATGTTACATATTATACGCTGCCATAGTTATATTTACTCTGTGGCCATAGCTCTTGTCCACTACCAAACCACTAAAACGACTACCAAAACTGTAAATTTTGACACCACTGATAGTTCATTGGGTTTGATACGTTAGTACTATTATTTATTCTGTGACTTGAGTCACAATTTTAATAGTAGACTTGGGCCCCAGATAGGTAATGTAAGTATTTAAAAATCCTTCATAAGAGTTCTCTGGCTTTACTACGTGGGAAGATAGTGTGATAGCGTGTGGAAGCTTGCTAATTCCCAGCTGTGACTATGATGTACCTACATAAAATTGCATTGATGTGCATTGCCGGACTTTTTCATTTAAAAAACGTTGAAATCTCAGAACAATGTAACGTAATGGGATTTAATTTTGGATTTACCCATACATTTTTCATGGTGAAGCAATTGTTTTTCAGTTTGAGTAAGTTAAAGATTTGACGGGAGTAAAACCTATGCTTTCAATTGTGGAGATATTCTTCTTCTCAGTCGTACACTCCTGGCGGAGTGGTCGTGGTTATGGATCGTCTGATGAGTTTGTTGCGGCTTTTGCGAGGCTTCTCCATCTTTCTCTATTCGCGGCACTGCGTGTACATTCACTGAGGTAACAACTTGTTGATGTTTTTATGAGGTCTGTCCATCTTGTGGGTGATCGGCCGCGGGAACGTTGACCTTCTACTCTTCCTTGTATCACTAATCGTTCCAAAGAGCTTTCGTTGCGGATGATATGTCCAAACATCTTAAGAATTCGCACTTGCACAATCGACGAAAGTCTTTGTTTGATGCGAAGCTCTTTCAGGATGGAAACGTTAGTGCGGTGAGCAGTCCATTTTATCCTCAGCAAGCGCCTCCGGCACCACATTTCAAGGGCGTCAATCTTTTTCCGACATTTTTGATGGATCGTCCATGTCTCAGCTCCATACAGGAAAATAGGAAATATTAAGCATCTCATTAGGCGAACCATGGTGTTTTTAGTTATGCGGCGATCTTTCCATATCTTCGCGAGCTTTTCCACGGCAGATCGTGTCACAGCACACACCGTCTTCTAATTTCTTCTTCGCAACTTCCAGTATTTGTGATTGTGGATCCCAAGTAGATGTAACTCTGGACAACTTCGCAATTAGCTATTTCACGTAGGTCAGGGCGATTGTTAGTTTTACGGTCCACCACCATCATTTTGGTTTTATCGCGGTTTATAGTGAGGCCAAAGTCGGAACTGGTTGTTTCTAGAAGCGAAAGAAACCCTTCTATGTCTGTTTGTGACGTCGTAAGGAGAGTAGTATCGTCCGCATATCTCAGGTTTGATATCAACCGTCCTCCAATTGATACACCTTTGTCCCAGTTTTCCATATATGGAGATATACTACCTAGAAAGTCGTACGATACGTGACATCTAAAGTACCTTATGTAGTTAACACACGCAAAGGGATAGGGACTGAATGGAGGCCTTTGAAATGTGGTGTTGCAGGAGGATGGAAAGGATTAGTTGGACTGAGAGGGTGACGAATGAGGAAGTGTTGAGTCGGGTAAAAGTGAAAAGAAACATTATGGAGCCGATAGAGTATAGGAGGGGAAAGCTATTCGTCCATTATACGACACAACGAATTTATTTCAAACATAATATAAGGTAAGGTAGAGGGAAAGTGTGGAAGGAGAAGACCAAGTGAAGCAAATGATAATGCATGAGCAAAAATAGACGTCGTGTCTTATAAGGAGGTGCAAAATGTTGCTAACGATTGAGTGGAATGGATAGTTACACCAACAAGAGCACAGCTTTTAAATACAGAAAAAATAATCGAATAATTTATTATCTGTGATATTTACCCGCCCGCGACGTATGTAAGTACTCTATAATAATTGTCTATTGTATAAAAGTCTTCTTGCTTCATGAGAAGAGATGTTATGGCGTAGGTTGTAAATTGCTAGCGTTAATTCCATTCTAATAAATTTTATCTTACAAGAATAAGGGGTTTTCACTTTATATCCATTATCAGATGATGACCTCACATGCATAAAACAACATAGCGGGACACAGCGGATTAATATAAAAGATTTGTTTGTCCTAGTTGTCCCCGCGGTCGACTACGTGATACAAATAGATTATGCACCAAAGGGATAAAGCAATGTCTTACGTCACGGGCGGCATATGAGCGTAACGAGGGACTAGAGTTTACTCTAGAGAGTCTAATAACATATCTTAGAATTGAAATGTACCTAAATAATATTTAAATGAATGAAAAAAAAAATTGATATGGTTTTTTTCATTATATACCTGAGAGTTACCTCTTAGCAAAAACATAATGGAATGAAAATTCGTCGATAGAAAAAAATCACAAAGCTACCGCTAATAATAATGAATTTTCATTTTTATTCGTTCATGGTAGATACAACATAGTTAATTAGATATACTTAAACAAACATTCGATAAATAATATCACTGACGTATGATCTAGGGCTGATACCACAGATATTTGTGGCTGATTCTAAAGATTTTTTTTTTATATTCTATACTTTACGAGTTATTTAGAAGCGCTTAGTTCTTTTTTGTTCCGCGAAACACGCTATCTCCGTCTCATGCCACGCGAATATTAGACATATGTTTGTTTCATCTGGCATTGCCATATTTATCTGGATTTATACGCCCTCTTAATATTCTTACTCTATGGTTAAATCTAGGTACACTATTCCATGTAAAGAATTTACCTAAGTAACCTTTCTAGGTTAATTCTTAAGGTTACTTAGGTACATTATTAATCAATGTATGGACAAAAACTTCCTAGAACTTCAAGGAAAGAAAACACAATGAAAGCGAATCTTAAATGAGTCAAAAAACATACTTAATTATATCCATTGATTAGATCCATGCGTAATAAGGGCGTGGTTTTAATAAGGACTGAGTAGTGTATGTGGACGTTTCATGGACCTAATCGTAAAAAGGTGTTGAATTAACGGCTGGATGCGGAAGTACTATAACTGGGTGTGGTAGCGGCACGTACCGTATCCAATTACTTAGGACTTGATGGCTTAAATAGATATTTATTTTCATGGTACTTTTATGTATATCATAATCTTCATATCATAAATTGCCTTAGATTCGAATTTTAATTTATACTAGCTTCTGCCCCGAGCCTAAAGTTTCATCGGAATCTGTTCAGCTATTACATTTTTTTTTTTTTACTCTTTATAGGTCTGTGTTTGACCACAATCTCACCATGGTAAGTGATGATGCGACCGAAGGTGGAAAGCACACAAAGCCTAGAAGGAACTGGCTCTCAAGTGCAGCTATCGGAACACACCGAAAGGTGCTTGGCGACAGATTTCAACTTGAGGTTGGTAGCCAGCCAGGCGGGTACTACAAAGTACCCTACCACCGTGTGCTATGGTTTCCTCACGATGTTTTCCCTCACCAAAAGATCAAACTCATTGTAGGATTCGAACCCGGGACCTTCATCTCGGTATCCGACGTCACCACCACTGAGCTATCATCGCCTTCGGCGTCATAATAATCGCTCAGCGATTTTCGCTTCCTTAATCAATAAAATAGTGATTACCATAGACATAGAATTGTCTGCTTTATACTCACTAATATAAGTTTGTTTTGCTAATATGACATGACGCAAAACGTGACTTACTAATTGCCAACTATAACGGCTTTCTGACGCGTAGCCGCGTAGTATGACAGTAGTTTTTCATAGAATAAGTTCTTTTTAACCCGTTACGTAGATAGAAGCTAATAGTGAATGCAGTGTTCTCTCATGTTACCGGGTCGTTACTTTCCACCATTTTATTTCCTTGTCCTAGATTACCGTACTAGATAGAGACCGCTTTTTCTATCTATTTAACCTAGCCACTTTAACTACGTCGTAAAAAGTGCTGTAGTATTTTGTGGTATTGTTTATTTTTTGCTGGAAATGTTATTGTGTTATTTCTGGAAACATCTTGGAGCTAGAGTATATAATAAGAAATAGAATTAGAGTGAATTAAGTGGTTACCACCTGTATTATTATTATTATATCTGGGGGCACGGGAGTGCCTCCCGCCAAGGCGAGTGAAGCGAAGCGCAAGGGCACTACCTACCCTATCTCGAAGCGCTTCGTCGTTTTTTGAACCCTCATAACTTGGATATGGATTATACCTACCAGATAAACAAAATTCTCGGGATATGATATTAATAGTGAACTTATTAAACATATTAAGTTTCAATAACATAGCTCTTATGAGGATTCAAATTCCATTGTTTCTATCTCGCTCGACTCAAAACTTGAATCCTATTATTACAAAGATGATTTAAAGCAAGTTTAGTAAAACCCAGGTTTAGAAAAATATCAGTCACTTTCTAACATCATGTAACAAAACGAGACGAGGCTACTTTAATACCTTGGTGTTACTAAACCATGTTTTATAGGGGGGAAGTGTTACTTTACAGACCTAAGATTAAACATAATCTAGAGACGTCAATAATTACGTAAGTAATCCGGGATTTCCCTCCAAATCCCATAACAACGGAAATAAAAGGTTTAAATGCCTAACTTTTACGTAAATACCCTTTTCATCGGAGAGGAATTATGAAAGGTTTTGTCCTATTATTATTATGAACGCGAAAGTTTATGTGAATATTTGAATAGGCACGTAGGTTCTATGTTGAAGGTACATATGCGGCGTTTATAATCTAAATAACCCGGGAAAACCATTAGTTCCTTCTGGAACACGGGTAAAATCGCAGGGCTAAAGCTATCCTAACTAATATTATAAATGCGAAAGTGAGTTCGTTTGTTT
Source organism: Polyploca ridens (assembly GCA_951394255.1). Taxonomy (NCBI): domain Eukaryota; kingdom Metazoa; phylum Arthropoda; class Insecta; order Lepidoptera; family Drepanidae; genus Polyploca; species Polyploca ridens. Next base: position 9,254,022 of record OX596258.1, read on the forward strand.
GTGTGTTACGCCTTCACGCCTTAACTACACAAAGGATTACCATGAAATTTGCCATGCAGATAGCCTTTAGTATGGAGAAGGACATGTATACTTTTATCCCGGGAACGCGAGCGAAACCGCGGGGGACAGCTAGTCTATAATAAATCCTTGTATACTAAATTTTTCTCAATATTTGTAAATAAAACTTAACTTAAATAATAGTAGGTACTAAGATACTAAACTACTACTTAAGTACCGAAGTATATAGAAAGTTCAGCTTTATCGCATTCTAGAACGTAACCGACCGATTAGAAAAATTGTAAACAAACGTATGAGCGAATAAAATCTAGTAATAAGATAAACAGAAAAACGCTCGGCAAAGTTAAGCTACCACCGTCGTAGTCGGTACCTGGATGGGTGACCGCCTAGTGGTATTTCAATTCGAGCGTTTCCGTGCTTCGGAAGGCACGCAAAGCCGTTGGTCCCGGTTGTGATAGTTGTTAAGCTAGTTGGATGCCTCCTAGGCGGCTTGAAAAATTCCAACAGTAGGTTGACCAGCCTACCTCCACCGATCCGCTGTGGGCATGCGTGGTGGAGTATTGCCCATTCCCTTTCACCCTCATTTATTAAAGGAGGCCTGTGCTCAGCAGTGGGATTATAGGCTGATGATGATGATGAATAAGATAAACAGGAAAACGCAATAGAATAAGTAATTATTTTTCTACGTTTTATGATTTTATGATTATTATCTATGTTACATACTTACATAAATCATAAAGTCCTTATATAAACACGGAAAAATACTTCAATTATAGTAGTATAACTACATACAGAGATGGACGCTGGAATTTATAATCAATTAATATTATCAAAGGTTTACTCATTTTTAGTATGGTACCTACCCTTTGTATAGGCCGAGCATTTTTTGTACTTCCCTTACCATACATACATTATGTAACGGCAAACACACAGCCAAGAAGGGAATTGGCTCTCAAGTCCTCTGGGAACACCTGGGACCATATATTTTCAACTAAAGGGTGGGTGTCCGTAGGGTGCAAAATACTCTACCGCTGTACTATGGGTTCCACACGTTGTTTTCCTTCACCACTAGCACTGAGCTATCATCGCTTTAAATCGACTTTAGTCTTTACCAGTGTGTGTGCTGCTATCCACACAGCAGAAGACCGATCCAGATGGCGAGCAATAGTCCGTGAAAAGATAACAAAGGTCACGTCCCTCAGCAATGAGATATACGATGCAAGGAGGGAGAAGTCTGGTAAACTATAAGTCATTTTTTACAGCAACCCAACAATATTATTTTCAAACAGTTCACTATCTTCAGACATGCCACTCGAGGTAGCCGGTCACATCATAAATATCTAGTACCCCTAATATTCTATCATCTGTGTATTTACCGTTCATATTTGTTTTCTTTATTCATATTGTATGAAGGCTAGAATTAACTGCATTTACCTATAAGCCAAAATACTTGATGTATAATGCTCCTTTTCCTAATATGTGTTGTTTTCCTTTTTTGTATTCTCAATAATTATCTCTCATTCTTAATCTGGGACCTGGAGGCTCCCAGACAGAGTAGCTGGAGGTGATTCAAAGAAGAAGACCAGAAAAGTCGTGCTTTATTTAGTATTGACAGCATTGAAGTAAAGATGACAATATGTGTGAAAAAACAATAGTATAAAACCATTATAAGTAAAACGAACAATAATTTAGATGTAAATTTTATCAAAAACAGGCCAGTGCTTTGAGTAACAAGTATATAAAAAACATAGTTTTAACATTAGATACCTATAAATAAATATCGAGATACATAATATATATGTTTTTATGCCTAAGATAAAGTCAGTGCAGCAGGCGCTTTGGAAGATTGATTCCAAATAACTTTAATATCATTGGGTATAGTGAATACAAACTGCTGACGATTCGCTCAAGGAGTGTTAATAATAATAATAATAAATTATTTATTCACTCCCACATATAAACAAAAGAACATTTTTTTTAAATATAACAAGGTAAGTACATTTAACTGTGGGAGACAGGAGCTCAAACTAGGTTTCCCTGTGCTATGAGTCTCCTGGCTCCCCCTCTTGGTAGGTTCTAGTTAAGACTGCGTATAAAGCAAAATAACAATCTTAGAATTGAAATTTAACCAAGTAAATAGTATTTAAATGAAAAAATATTTTTATATGGGTATTTTCATTATATACGCGAGTGTTCTGCCTGAGCGAAAACATAATGGAATGAAATTTCCTCGATAGAAAAAAATCACAAAGCTACCTCTAATAATAATGAATTTTCGGTTTTATTCGTTCATGGTGTATCTAATTAAGACAAAAATTCGATAAATAATATCACTAACATATGACCTAGGGCTGCTACTAACGATTTTTTAAAATATTCTATACTTTACGAGTTATTTAGATAAAAAGCGCTTAGTTCATTTTTGTTCCGCGGAACACGCTATCTCTATCTCATCTGCACGCGAAGATTAGACATAAGTTTGTTTCATCTGACATTGCCATATTTTTCTGGCTTGGTACGCACTCTTAAGTTAGTTAAACATTTTATAATGAGAGGTACTAACAACTTCCTAAAATAAGACTTTTGTACATGTTTTATCAAAAAAAAAAAAAATGAAGTCGGTTTATACAAAAGAATATAAATAAGAAAAAGATAAATTAATGTGCGTGCGTGTGTGTGTGTGTGTGTGTGTGTGTGTGTGTGTGTGTGTGTGTGTGAGTGTGTGTGTGTGTGAGTGTGTGTGTGTGTGAGTGTGTGTGTGTATGTGTGAGTGTGAGTGTGTGTGTGTATGTGTGAGTGTGAGTGTGTGTGTGTATGTGTGAGTGTGTGTGTGTGTGTGGGTGGGAGTCTGTGTGTGTGTGTGTGTGGGTGTGTGGTGGTGTTGTTAACGCTATCACTCTATTAATATTATTTAAAATGGTTCTAATAGCTTTCTCTCTAGCTCTATGTGACTGTGTTTTTCAATAAACACAACACTGTGTCCTGCTACAAATACCTACATTTATAATGTTGCATAGCAGCGTCATACTTCCAATATTACACAGTTTTCATTACTTTGCGGTTACATTACTGTTACCACAGAGTTAATAATATATATTACCTATAAGTACCCAACACCTATAATTGGAACTGTGTCATTATGCCGTTAAAATTATTAATAGTGAAGTACAAGGGAAAATGCTTTATTTATTTAATGTTATAAAATGTTTTTATAATTATTCGTATTACTTATGCAGAACAAAAAAATACCTTCCTACGTATCTTGCCGGAGCCTTCAGAACCGGTAGTGAAGTCAACTGTAAAATTCGTAGTGCCTTATCAGAGACTGAATACATGAGAAGACCTGAACTTCTTAATAATCAACCAAACAATTTTAATACTTATTCGAATTTCTGAAAATCCGAAAATTACGAAAGTGAAATATTTATGGGGGACAGGATTTGGTCAATGTATTTACAACATACGATGTTTACAAAATTGTGGCTGACGGAGCATAGTACCTACTAATGAATCAAACTTGGACTTAACATACTGACCGCCATGGACATATCCTATCCTATTCTATCCTACCCTATCCTTCCTAACTATTATAAATACGAAAGTAAGTTTGTTTGTTTGTTTGTTACGCCTTCACGCCTCAACTACACAACGGATCATCATGAAATTTGGCATGCAGATAGCCTATGGTATGGAGAAGGACATAGGCTACTTTTAATCCCGGGAACGCGGGTGAAACCGAGGCGGACAGCTAGTTGACATATAAATGCTGACCGCACTCTGTTTCGGAAACTACCAACATCCTTATCTCTATAGTTGAAACCTCAAATGCACAGAACTGAATCTCAAAGTGCTTTTTATGGTATGTAGTGATATGTAAGTATACAGGTGTTGTTTTGGTCGGCGACAAGCGACCTAGGAGCGGTAGTACAAAATAAATATTCCCCAAAAATGGACTTAATTCCATTAAATACTGTAAATATGTTGAGATATACCTAATTCAATTTGAAATAAAATTACTGCAAAGTAGTAAGCCACTAGGCTGGTCACTAGGCACGTGCACAGACTGGAGCTAGGCGCAAGCCGCCATCGCCCCACCCCTTTACTTCCTCGTACTCCCGTTGAGTATTATGTCTACACTTTAGCTTATTACATGATTTTCAAAATTTTATTATTATTATTATTATTAAAAAAAAAAGTATTTTTTTTAGCACCAGTATCATTTGTATTATCGACCCTGAGTCGCTCGTCGCTGACCAAAACAACGACCTGTTTGTGGCAAAAACATTATAATGTATGTTGTGTACTTAAAAGTTATTGCATTCAGGTGGACACTCGTCTTGAATTTCATAACAAGCTATCAATCATCAAGTTTCGAGCACAATGACATTAATTAACACTTCATTATGATGTGAATATTGGTACAGTAATTTGAGTTGCGTGTGCGGTAGTCCGCGATGAGAGCTCAGTAACTTAGTATGTACGTCGAATAGCGTGGAGGTTTTAGATTGGAACCATGTAGGTTGAGCTTTCGGTGAAAAAAACCGCGAAGAAATCAAAAGATGGGAATCTATCGCGGTGTGTTCCCACAGCTGTACTTGAGATTCAATTTTCTTCAAGACCATTTGCAGTAACCAAAATTCTAAAAAAGTCTAAATTTTAATAAATAGCTCAAAATTATTTATAATAATTAAAAAAAATTTTTCAAATTCAAGTTTTTTTTTAATTTTTGCGTTTTCTGAGAAGATTTACTATAGTAACATATATTTTTTTTTTACCATCGGAAAGTAGAGATTCCAACGAACAGAAACCACACCAACTTTTTGAAAAAAGCTGATATTTTGACGGGTGAATTTTCGATTGAAAATTAGGGTGTTTTTTTTTTTTTTTTTTTTTTTTTTTTATTGTTTATAGGCCTGTGTTTGACCGCAATCTCACCATGTTTTTTCGATATTAATTCAAAATAAGGTGAAAAAATAAATATTTTTAATTAAATAAATTACAGCGTATTTGGGACATAAAAAGGTAAGTTTTCACAAAATTTCGTTAAAAAAAAAAAAATTTTGTAAAAGATAAAAATAAAAAACCAAAAACTTGGTTTTTTGAATTTTTCACATAAATTTTGAGGTTATGTGAAAAAAGTTTAAATACAAAAGTTTTAGATCTTTTTATTATCTACAACTTTTCCATTTGACTTTTTTCGATAGGACTTTTAGTTTTGCCGGAAATCGAGAAAAACCGTTTTTTACCCTTAAAAACTCACCCCCATCCCCTTCCCAACCTCAGATCGCCCGTAAATTATTTTTCCTTTCATTTTTATCATATTTCCCTCCTTTTCTAATGGGTTTCATCCTATTATGATTTTTTTTGGTTTTAAAAATTATCGACGTTGGTCTATGAGCCTTACTAATTAATGAAAAGTCCACAGAATAAGAGCGGGATTAGCGTGATGGATCTTACACAAAGGTTTTTGGCCGGCAAAGCCGCTGTCCTTGGTTATTCGAGTCTTGCATCTGACAATAGATTTGTTAAGATTAGTCGAACTCTATTAACTGGTATAATTATTTTATGACTAGCCTCAACCCGCATTCCCGAAGAATCTTATCATTTGACGTATCCCTTGTTTTCCTTCGGGGTATTATTTATTTAAAGCTCAATTTTATAAACATCCATTTGGCATCATGGCGTAAATTGATAAACCTATTTCTACACAAACTTTATATTAGTAAGATTAGTAAAACATTCTTGCTCAATTTTATATCTTATTTTATTATTTATATAGCCAGTCGGTTCGAAATAAACTGACTATGTTGATTATAAATCTTGGTTTATATTTCCGAAGCAAATAAAATAATATAAAGTAAATAATATCAATCAAAACAAATATGAATGAATTCCGAATACATTCCTTGATAATAAAACATTTAGATAAAGATTAAAATATTAACACCAGCTTTTAGGCAGAAACATAGTCAATTTGGCATAGAGTTAAAAATCATACATAAAAACCTTTTACTATAGATAGCACTACTCACAGAGAAGCCATTTATAATACCTACTACCATAAAATTACAGTAACGACATCAAAGTGATCAAAGCGTCCAAATTACAAGCGCACGCTATGGTATCCACTCTCAGAAAATCAATTTCCCATTAATTACAGGAATCCTATTAAGTTCCTTGTTAACTCCATGACAGGGCTGTGCTTAATTACTGCCTCTACTCCTATTGAAGTAATAATGTTGGGTCTTGTAGAGGAAAGCCTTATAACGGCAAAAACAGTTGCAGTATATTCCGTAACTTTAGTTTCATTAGTGACAGTTAGCTTAAGTTTCAGTAAGGGGTCGCTGTAATTAACTGCCTCTTTAAAATTGGTTACGTTATGGTGATTTCTAGGTCAATTAAGCGAATTAGTCAGGGGTCTTTCTAAGGTGGATCTAGCTTAGAAAATTCAAATTTTCAAATTAAAAAAGTATTTATTTAATTTAGGCTCTGATAAGGCACTTATGAACGTTAACAAAATGACTCTACACCGGCTGCAAATACAACTTGAACTGAGAAGACTCCGGCAAGAAACTAAGCAAGTCTTTATACGCTGGAGAGTGACGAAACTGCTGCATCCAATTCAAACGCAGTTTGTATGTAAAGTAGGTATAAATTAGAATAAAAATAGTCTCACACTCACACCCTATACAAGAATAATAAAATACTATTATTATTATATATCTGCTGTGAAACCGCACAGGTCACCTGTGCGGTTTCACACCAGATATACTACCGCGGACGCTTGGTTGCCCGCTAGGTTGATATGAAGTCCCCGCCACCCATGGTTTTCCCGGCATTGGGTTCGGAAAAGCACGAGTGTTACCCCTAATGTTCACGCGTCTATAGGCAACGGTAGCTGCTTACCATCAGGCGGTCGTAGATTTGTTCCCTACAGTACTATAGTGAGATTTGTTTAGATGAACATTTTATTACCTACACAGTCGAAAATATTATAAAAAGGCAGACTATCTATTAAAATTAAAGATAAACACTGAGTTACGTGTAATCGATGAAGATTGAAATATATACAGATCAATAAATTGCATAATTAATTAGCAGAAATACCTACTTTGTTGATAATTCTTATCACAGCATAAAACATCATAAGTTAAAAAGATTAGATAATACAATTTTGTTTGCTCGTCCAATTAAAAAAGAGGCTAAAGCAAATTACTTAATTGGTATGAAGGGTGAACTTCTTACATGATTCCGCCTTGAAGTTTGACGTCACAAAGCCCTGAAGACCGTTCGGTTAGCATTGACCTTCAATACGCAAACAAATGAAGTTTGTGTTTGCATTGTAACCTTTCCAATTTGCAAGTCAATACACTATTATGTTATAATACAACAATACAAAAAACTATTTTCGTCATACTAGCTCACTATGTAGGACTTGTGGGAGGACCTATGTAATTTAGGATACTACGTATATTACTTATATGTATAGTCCCAGCCAAAAGAAAAAGAAAAAAAAAACTCAAATTACGCTAAACGACACTTCTACATTTGCACATACAACGTTAGATCGCTATCATCAGACGAGAGAACGATGGAATTAAAGTTTGCTTTAAATAATGACATATATGATGTCAGGACTATCAGAAATCAGACGAGAAGGGTACTGCAAAGAAGAAGACAGTCATCTTATATTTTGCTACTATGGTCAAACTAAAGGTCAGCTGGGAGTTGGTTTTCTTATAAAGAAAACTTGGAAGAGAAATATTATTAGCTTCAATGGTATATCGGAGAAAATTGCTTTACTTAATCTTAAATTCGAACATACGTAAAAACCAGAAAACAAGAGACATGAATTGAAATACATTAGTGAAGAAGTGTCAGTAAAAACTTATTATAACTGGAGAAGGCCTATACCCAATAGGGGTCCAAACCTTATATAATAATAACTAGCTTCCGCCATGCGGTTTCACGGCCCCGCGTTCTAGTCATAAAAAGTAGCCTATGTCAACCGCGGTTAGTGTAGCTTCCCAACAGTGAAAGATTTTTTCAAATCGGTTCAGTAGATTCGGAGCCTATTCATTGCAAACAAACAAACAATCAAATCTTTCCTCTTTATAATAATTAGTAAGATAAGATAAAGTTATCAAACGTTGATTAGCTAAAATTCTGAAGTCTTTATCTGAGACTTGATATTTGTTAATCGAAAGAGTAAGACGGGGCACACTATTACACTGATTTAGTTAAAAAGCGATTACGAATAAGGGGGTAATTCTTTAACAGTACGTCTTTAACAGTTTTGATGATAAAAATTCCTTTGAAAAATCAACATGTTATCTAATCAATCTACATATAATGCTGGGGGGGATTTTCCTAGGTTTTCTTTTCATTCACTAAAAATATTTACATAGTTATTTCATTGTTTAAATGTTTGCGTACCACGTTGTAGCCATCTAAATTGACGGTATTATTTGGAGGCCTTTTTATTCAGGTTACATTCTCTCGATTATTGGCGACATTTTCTGAGACTCGACATTTAGGCGCCCATTAAAATAATGGGATACTTACGTGTCCGTCGTTTTTATGTATTTTAACCTTTACTCCTGGTTTTTACTACAAGGGCTTTTATTTCCGTGAACTATATTTGTCTGCGAAAAGGAATGTAATGGAAGATTACTTCTTGTAGCAGTACCTACCTGCTACAAGAAGTAATCTTATGCGACTTATAAAATCACCTTGGATGGTATTGTTGATCAAAGGTTTGGATTGAATAGGTACAGCAAAAAATAAGGAGTGCTCCCTGTTCCGTCAAAACATTTTACACGATAAATATATTGATTACATTGTATTTGAGCGAATTATATAATACTAGCATGCCGCCCCGCGGTTTTACACGCGCCCCCTTCTTTACCCCCTTAAAAATGAAGTTTCCAAAAATCCTTTCATAGAACCAATGTATATTACCAACTTCTTAGTAAATCGACACATACAGTAAGATCCTCAACTTAAAACATAAAAAAAATCTCTTTATACCCCGTAAGGGGTCGATTTTCGAGAAACCCAAAACACGTGTTTCTTTATGTTTCAAGTTAATCGGCCCGCGCTGTAGGTTTCTTCCATACAAACTTTAACACAACCTAAACCTCCTTTTCGGGGTTGTTTTGAAATAATGAGAAACTTCATCATTTATTTAGGTTAGTAAGCGTGCTAAGTTTCAAGTTTATTAACCAAAGGAATAAGATTTTTCATAGAAACAAAATTCCCCCGTTTCACCCCCTTAGGGGTGTCATTTCCAAAAAAACCTTTCTTCTATTACCTTGAAACTAAGGGTACCAAATGAAAGATAGGTCTGTAAGACGTGTATAATCAATATTGAAAAAATTCTAATAAATGTTTCCACAGCAAAAGGAAACACATAATGAAACTCAACTCAACTCAATTTATTTGAAAACTGGAATATAAATGGAGGCAAAATGCTACAGCCAAGCATGACGTCAGGAAAATGTAAAATACCTACCTCTACGTGAGCAGTTTATTTTGAGCAAAGTTTTAAAAATAATAAATGTGATTTTTTTAACGTTCCTGAATAGCAATTCATAGAATAGGCTATGTCCTGAAATAATCGATTTAACCCGTAATTTTTACATTAACAAAAAATATTAGATAACACACGTTTTCTTTTTTCAATTAAACAATAAATTAAGAAATCATGGTGTGTTAACGTCGTGATAGGTCACACTCCCTGATAAAAAAATGTGGCACTAACTAAGGATGATCTAACCGACGGACTAATTAGTATTATTATGTTTTTATCCAGGAAACATCCCTATTAATTTTTTTTTATATGCAGTTGGGTGCGCAATTTATTTATTAATCCTTATTTACATTTCAGTTACTTTGACCCCTCATTCAAAATGATTTAAATACAAATTGAAAATACCGATACCTACGTTAATAAAGTAATTTTATCTGAATCCAATTCAATTAAAAAGGATCATTGAGTAAATTGTAAAGGGTACAGCTACCTTTTGGAGGAAACTTATTTGTTTTCAAAACGACGACGATCCAATTACCTGCAACAAATTAAATAAGTACAATGAGTAGGTAAGCACAGTTAAGAAAAGAAATGAGTACATAAGGGGAAGCTTGAAAGTAGCGACAGTGTCTGAAAAGTTGAGAGGGAACCGTTTATCCTGGTATGGACATGTTATGTGGAGAAATGAAAGCCACGTCACTAAAAAAGTTATGAATATGAAAGTAGATGGATATACGGGAAGAGGAAGACCAAAAAAGAGATGGATGGATTGTGTGAAAGTTGACATGGGTAAGAAAGGAGTGGATGCTAGTATGACGGATAGAAGAGACGAATGGAAGAAGCATACATATTGTGCCGACCCCAAATGATTGGGAACAGGGCAGGCAGATGATGATGAAGTAGATAAGCACAGTTATACTGGGGGCATCACACTTCGCAACCTTATATAAGGTTCAAAAATCTATATAAATTTAAAAGAATATGTTATAAACTCGCACTACACAATAAGCTACTTTCCTGAAAAAAACTAATTAGTCCGTCATCACGGTGTGGTACACTTTTCAGTAACAAGTGACGTCACGAGCCTCCACTCCCGAACTTAGTCGCGCTTTATCTTCGTCAATTGTTAATGATTTGGTAATGCAAAAAATACGTGTCCAATATTTTTTGATAATATAACTGACGGACTAATTAGAATTATTATATTTTTACCCAGGCAACATCCCTATTGTTGTACCAATTCATGATAAAAAATTCAAACGAAATTTTAACCACAGACCTACATAATGTATAATGGCGAAATTATTCCTCTGTAAGACCGTAACTGAGTAGATAATGGCAACATTTTCTTGATAATGGTGATGAAAAGAACCAGTGTTGTTTAAAATCTCGGACTTTTAAAATAATAGCTATTTCTATGACAAATAGTTACATCGACATGACTTGATTTGAATGTATATTTCAAGAATACCCCTGTGGACTGATACAACCCTATTGCGTATGCATGAGGGTTGAGATAACGTACCTACTATTCAAAATGGAAGAAAGAAAAATTTGCATAACTAAGATAATTGATACGAGTATTATCTTTTTTGATAATGCTAGCTTACATGAAAACAAATAAATATGTAAGTACTATTACAAATAAATACTACGAACTGGCCACGGCAATCTGATCCTAAACTGCTCAAACTAAGTAGAGTTGTGCTTTAGAATACTATATTAAACTAGTATTAAGTACATATATATAGAATAAACAGGCATATTCATGCACACACATAAATTCTCGGTAGTGGTAATCAAGGTAGGTATTTAACCTTATTATGCACAACAACCGGCCCTTTCCACATTTAGAGTGAAATAAGGGACAGGACTTGTCCCTACGGGAAATTTTAATGTTTGCGAATAATACGGGTTAGGTAATTATAAAGACCAATATACCCGGTATATGCAGGACGGTTGGCAACCCTCACGCAGAAGGTACCGAGTGTACAGTATTACCCAGTTTATATGGCGCGTCGTGAATCTTCGTTCACACAGAAAAGAAAGTATGGCCCCGAAGATTAACGAAAGAATGCTTAAGAGGAAAGGATGGCTGCATGAAATTTGAAAATAGGTATTTAACAAATCTATTGCTGTCGCGCTGTTGCTGGGATATAAATGTATGAGGGACGATAGAGACAACTGCAGCTTGGATCGATTATACCTATTTAAAATGGGCGAAATCGCTATTTCGTAATCCCCAGTTTCCTCCTCCAATACTGGATCGTTTTTTTTTTATTTTTTCAAGAATATAATATGAAGGACTTTGGCTATGTCTGTCGGTTTTCCTTTTATTTTTTATATTCGTCAAATTTGTTTGCTGGACGTCTGATAAGGGCAGTAAAAATGGTCAGTTTTTGTCATTTTAGAAGGCTCCTAATTCTTATAATAATTAATTTATGGAGAAAAACACAACCGAGGGACATACAGTGGTACCTACAGATTGCATGGTAAAATAATCATAGCTCTAGTGTCATTATCCAGAGAGGAAACTGAAGATTACGTTTGTATGGAACAAACGCCACCAGCGTTTCCTCTTAAAACTTACAATCAACCTTAGATCACTATTATAAGGTTCATAATACACTGCAGCTGTTAGTTCCGTCTCACTGGCAAGTCACGCCCCTCCGCACGGCGCGCGCTAACATGACGGCAGCTGTCGGCCAATAACGTTTCCCGCGCTTCGAAAATGTGTCTTCTGCGCAGGTACATCGGTAAGCCATATTAATTGGGTACTACTATACCGGGTTTGCGCTACCCACGGAATTCTCATGGAACACTCGATACAAGATTATAGTAAACCCAAAAGCGAAATTAGCGTTTGCTAATGTCAATTATTTACACTCAGTGGGTATATAGCCCGGAGCAAAGAAATTAATCTAAAAGGGTTGCTCTTGTATTGACAAATCGGATGGTCAACAAAATTTGTTCACGATTACTTTTATTCGAAGTAAGTATGTGGAGTATGTTAGCATGATTCAAATACGAGTAAGAAAATATTGTAGTTCCTAGACAAGCTATTATTTGCTTTAATTTCCATCTTGATATTTTTTTTTCATGCAGTACGAACAGGTGTGAGTAAAAACAGATAATGCGCGAGTGTATTATTAGCACCCCGCCTTTTTAAATCCGTTTTGCTATACATTTTAGCATCTCCAAGACTCCATTACTAACGCTAAGTGAAACCTTTTTGGAGTAATTTACACCGCGAAATTGATTCTGAAGCATACTGTAATGTCGCAAATTCTACGTTCGCCATAAAATCTGTGGGGCGATTACGTAACTTTGTTGCAATAAGTTTCAATCCTTTTCGAATTGAAATCGGTTCAATATAGTTTTCAGGATAACTTTTTTTACGTTCTGATAACTGCAAATACAAACAGTGCTTTATTGGAAATGGAACCATTTTCGGTTTGGTAATATTTCTCCCGATTCAAAGGTTGTTTCAATCTGAATCTGATTGCAACAAAGTTACGTAATCCACGTACTGGTGGATTACGTAACGTGTAAGTGGTGGTAAGTGGTCCATGCTACGCGAACCGAGCACGACCCGGCGTGATGTAGAATCCCTGCCCTATGTTCGTGAAAAAACTGTCAATCGAGCGGAGCGCAGTCGAGCGCGAACCGAACGTTCGAGGCTCGTAAGACCGTAGACGCTACGCGAGCAACGTACCTACGTATCCCATTCGTTCGTCGCTCGGCCACAGATTAGCTCGGCTCTTGCTTGGTTCGCGTAGCATGGAGGCACCACTACCCTTATACAGGGAACAACAAACTTACATACAAATGATGAAGATCATAGTAATCGTACCATTATATCATCGGATAGTTGAGTTCCGTGATCGTGGTCACATCACATCAGACAACTGAAATCTAGATTAAGTGATCAACGAAACATTACACTAATTATGATATGAAGCAATCTGTGTTATATTATTATTTGTCAGATAAAGGTAATTATCGTTCAATTGAAATCGTACGTTGATTGAGATACAGATCACAAATTTAATGCCTAGTATCGGGGGACACGGCAGTGCCCCCGCCGAGTCGAGCGCGAAGCAAACACTGCCGTACCATCCTTTACTGGAACCATTTCGCCGCATTTTCAGGCCCCTATTTGAGAACCTCTGGATAAGACCAGAACGCAGAAATTCGTCATCCAGTAAGCTATAATCACAGACGTAAAATCCAAAATTTCAAGTCTGTAGGTCATTTAGTTCCGAAGTTAAGCGAAAGCAAAGTTTCACATTTATGACACTCACTCACTCACTCACTCACTCACTCATGATCATCAAAATAGAACTAGTACTTCCCATAAACTCAGAGAGCTGAAATTTGGTACAGAGTTAGGGTTTAATGACCACATAAAGGGAAAACTATAAAAACTAGGATAATCGAAGATCTGGAGTACCTGGTGACCCTGATTAGAAAACACAAGAGCCCAACCAAACTATTAGAGATCGACATACCGCCTTTACAAAAAATATTCAACTTGGTGGGCCGCTTCATTTTCTACAAAAAGAAGTGAAATCCCATCAAAAACATTCTGTAAAAAACTAGCCAAGTCTCGATGGAGCTGCTTGTTTATCTCTAAAAAGTAATGAAATCTAGACAAAGTCGTGCCAAGTCTAATGTTCCTTACTGCGATTTCTTTATTATTATAGTTAATGTTGTGTGACTTGGCCGTTGAAGGGAACACAAGGGTACAAAACCAGGAGTTCCATGACACCATTGCACCAATCTGTACTTGTACCCACTAACGTATAAAGAATGTTCAACGGCCAAGTCGCACAACATTAACTATAATAATAAAGAAATCGCAGTAAGGAACCTTAGACTTGGCACGACTTTGTCTAGATTTCATTACTTTTTAGAGATAAACAAGCAGCTCCATCGAGACTTGGCTAGTTTTTTACAGAATGTTTTTGATGGGATAAAACATTAAACGGCGAGAATAAAATTACGTCACTATCATTATGCGTTCGTAATAGTACCATGGATTTAATATACAAACAGGATTGAGCTCTTGGGCCAAAAACGCGAGCAGAGAGAGATAACGCATACCGAGGCTGTTTATCCCATTCTAATAGGGTGACCAAACATTTTTATAACGAACAGGAAAGTTGGATTTGAGAGATAATTTGTGTCCGGTTGACACTTCTTCTTCCTAGTCGTGCACTCTTGGCAGAGTGGTCGTGGTCATTGTTAGTCCCTTTCGCGCACAATCGCTGCATTGCAAAGTTCCTCCAATTTTGTCTGTTTGTGGCGTTTTGACACTAGTTGATTTCAAATTATTGTTTGTATTACAAAAATATTAACATTATGTTACTTAAAATAGTGAAATAATAATTTATAGAAAAAATAAGAGATAAAACCATAATGAAAAACTATAGATATCGAGATACTTTTTCGCGAAAACCCATTATTTGAAACTGAACATTGTTATGTTCTATGTGGGTGTTGAATCGTGTACGCACGATTAATCAAGATATAAATTTCCAATATTAGCTGACCTCTCATTGTACAGAAATCCTATACAATGCGAGATCAGTTTATACTGGAAATGTATAGCTTGATGTGTAGCCGTGTATACCCATGTTTTTGAGAAAAGTTATGATTATTTTTTGAGTTACGTTTTGTGTCGAATCATCAAATATTACGTATGAATAGGCAAGGGTGCATGCAGAATTTCGTTCTGGGACCACGGCTTTTCCCCTTGCTCTTTTTTCAGTTTGCTCTACAGAGCTGTTATTTGGGAATTAAAATAAAGCAAAGGGAAATAAAACTCGAATGTGCTTGACAAAGTAGGTATTTATTAAAATTAAACACGGCTAAACAAAATCGTTTTATTTAGTTTCTGCCTTAGGCCAATCTCACTGCCTAAGTTTCTGAATGCATTACATTTCGCGTGGTGAATAGGTACGAATTATTAGCCAATGCTTTTACTAGTTACAGTTTTTGCGGTTCTTCATCTGTTATGCATTGGAAAGGATGCGGTGGAATAATAAGATGTTTCAATCTTGTGGAAAACATTTGTTTTAATCGCATCAAAATTGCATTTTTGCTTCATTTCTTCTTTCGATGGAAAGCTGTAACAAACATAAAAAATAATGCTATTTCAATTATGCGATACATAGGTACAAATAATTTATACAATAGGTACACATTACAACACACAATAAACATTATACTTAGTTTTAAAAAGAATTACACTAACTTTAGTGTCTTCCGTCTACAATTTTTTTTAATAAACCATGGTCAAACTACTTATGACTCACCATTGTTAGTAAATAAAATCATCGTTATTCCTTACTTGTGAAATAAAATCCCACAACCAGCACATGATTCACTTTTACATGTCTTGATACAATTTTTTTTCACCATTTTCACGATAAAAAGTATAAACAAAATGCGTTTCCACAAAACAACAGAAAAAGTCGCCATGTTGCCATGACACCACTGATATCAGATTTCAGTGCTACCAGAATAATTTTATGATAGCTACCAAACAATCATATTATTTTGATTATTTTACTTAAATACAATTATTTATTATTATGTACAGATGTAAACCTACAAAATAAAATGATTTAAAACTAGTTTAATAGCAAAAAAATATTTATACGTAATATATTTTACTTGTTGTGGTGAAATATTTTCTACCATCTTTAACATTTTTATCTTTTGGCAATTGAGGAAAAGGGACAAACGGCCTCGGTTCGGGCTATCTCTCTCGGCTCGTTTTGCCTCGGCTAAGATAACTAACAAAAGTAAACCCTAACGTGCATGACTTATGGTTTATTTTTGTATGATAACATTTTTGGAGAGTTCAATCCTGTTTGTATATTAAATCCATGAATAGTACCGACTCACCGTGACAATAGTCATGCATGTACAATACAAATCCAAACATAATATGTGTCATGTGATATGTACAAATTACCACTCTGCTTATACTAAATGGTCAATTGTGTGTATTTTTTAATAAATCTAAGTTTCTTCATATGCAGCTACGAATAGAATAGAAAACATTTATTCAGCTCAGAATTTTACACAAGAAAAAAAAAATACAACAATCGCTTAACCTATGTCTTAATCTAGCTGAAACGGTCTCCCACTCAGCATAATGTCGCAGCACAAGGCTACGACACTGGTTTTCAGCCGTGTTTCCGGAATTAAATGTTTCCTATGTCCGCATGTGGGAGAGCTAATATTTATTATGCTAATTTTAATCACGAAAGTTAAGAACTAAACAAACATTTCTTACGATAAAGCAGTAATATGATTGTTTGCAAGTTTTTAGGGTTCCGTACCCAAAGGGTGCCATCGGGACCCTATTTCTAAGCTTCCGCTGTCCGTCCGTCCGTTCGTCCATCTGTCAGTGGGCTTTCGTGTTCAGCATTCGTGAGTCACGACCCGTAAAAGGTAGCAGTTGATATTTTCACGGAATGTGTATTTCTATTACCACTGAAACAGAAATGAAATAGAATTTAAAGGCCCTTCTTGTTTGAGTTCGACTCGCACTTGGCCGGCTTGGTTTTAAAAAGAAGTGGAAAGATACAGTCTAGTTTATCCATTAGCTTTTACATCCTTACGTGGATAATTTAGTGGGCGCTTTACAAACATCATTACCAATCCATATATGATTCAAATTTTTATTATTTACGTTGAATTCTGTTAATTAATACAAATAACGTCGGCACTTTGCTAACAAATAGCACTTTCTCTTTAGCAATAGGTCTGCGACTGGGCTAAACCACCAATGAGCCCCACCGCTGCCCGTGTGGAGAGCGTGTCGACAGTTTCGGCCACCACGGTCTTTCCTGCCGCCGCAGTGCCGGTCGTCTACCGCGACACGCAGCCATTAATGACGTCATCCGCAGGGCCCTTGCTACCGTTAACGTGCCGGCTTTACTTGAGCCGAACAGTATCGCACGTGACGATGGCAAGAGGTATGACGTTAATACCCTGGAGTGGAGGAAGACCTTTAGTCTGGGATGCGACGTGTGTTGATACGCTGGCACCGTCGCACCTTCAGTCCACCTCCACGGCATCTGGCGCAGCAGCATCGACAGTTGAGAGCTCCAAGAGGCGCAAGTATGCAGCCCTTGGCGACGGCTACATATTTGTGCCTTTCGGAGTAGAAACTCTGGGACCTTGGGGGCCGGAACCGCGGTCCTTTTTTAAAGAACTGTCGACACGCCTCTTTAAGTTATCTGGTGACCAGAGGGCTGGTTCTTACCTCGGACAAAGGATTAGCCTTGCGATCCAACGAGGTAATGCTGCCAGCCTTCTGGGTACATTACCCACGGGCAGTGATCTAAACTCGATATTTTATTTATAAATATCGAGTTTAGAAAAATATATAGTAGAATAGGAATTGTAAAATTTGTATATATTTTTATTTATATTTTGTTATTTATCTATTATTTAGTTTTTATTATTATTATTAGTCTTAAGTAATTTTATTGTAAATAACTATTTCTATTAAATAAATATGTTGAGTGAATTATGAATCACAAACAACATTCTAAAAAAAAAAATGAGCCATCAAAATGTGACATTCAAATAGATTCAATCTATTGAATCTAAGATCAAATTAATGTATTCAAACTAATTTCAAACGAGCAAATTAAGTCTACTGTAGTATTCTAGTTCTTGGATGTCTGGCGATTCACGGACGAGAATATGCATGTTGGCATAATTTATAGCTATTACGAACCTAGCTTTCAATCTAGAGGAAATGTGATATTAAAAATATATTACGTAAACCAAAGAATACACACCGTAGTTAAAATATGTGGCTTGGCCGTTTCGCTACTACAAGATTTTGATTTTGACTACTAAGTACTACCGACAATTAATTAACAGGGAATAATTTTTCAACTTTCGCGTCGAAATTATCTGTATTTTCAACGATAACAGCAAATTTGGAATATATTAGATACAGCATTTTGTTAAAATCTTTGGTTATTTTCTCAACTTGTGTTATCTATCGTCCTTGCATCGAACAGTTTCTTTGTTTTGTGACGCTCGAGTCCCAAGGTTCATCTCCAATAGCTTCAGTTGGAAATCCCTGACATTGCTCGATTATTTCCACACATCACTGTTATTGATAATTTGAACAGATTAGTTCAAGATTTATGTTACTTATTTTATCAAAGACTATATGATTATAATATTTTGATTTATCTTACTTTATTTTCCTGTTATGATTAAAATTTTAATAGAATATATTTACAACAAATTACAATTACTTTTACCTATTATTTATATACAAGTATAATAAACAGGCAACTAAGTTATGGTTACAGTTTTTAACATGTGGTTGTCAATTAATAAATTAACGCCAATTAGCGTACGAATAAACACATATTGAGACACCGATGCGCTATAAAATTTATTGGTGACCATAAATTCAACATTTACATATTCAATTACTCACTCACTAAATGTGGTGTTTCTAAGTACATATTAAGTTACAATGCTTAATTTGTTGGTGTCACTTTAATAAAACATATAAACCTTTGAGAAATGATGTCTTCGAACTGCTTACGATGATGATTAAATGTAGATTTGACAGAATAAAGAAGATATTTTTTTGCAAAATCAATGAGTTCGACTTTTTTAATCTAAATTATGCCGTTGCCATTTTCTCAAAATCACTCATCTCATATCAATTAATCACAAAGTATGTAATAATACTTATACTAAATGATACTATAATAATATTATAAATAAGTAAAGTTTGTATGTAGGAGGTAATCTCCGAAACGAAGATCCGATTCTGAAAATCCTTTCACTAATAGGAAGCTACATTATCACCTAGTTTCATAGGTTCCTTTTTATTCCGGCAACGCGGGTGAAACCACGGCACGGGGACCAGCTAGTACCTAATATATAAAATTACACATTTCGAATGTTTAGATTTTCATACATCAACACAAGTTATTAGGTATTTATTATCGAAGCATTTGTGTCATTTAGGACGGGGATTGGGGACCAAACTGAAAAAATATGTAATGGTGTGTCCATGCTACACGAAGCGAGCACGGACTTGCGTGCCTCGAACGAGCATTCTTCCCACGCTCGACTGCGCTCCGCCCGATTGTCAGTTTTTTCACGAACACAGGGATTCGCATTCGCAACTCGCTCGTTTGTACAGTAATACCCAATTAATATGGCTTACCGATGTACCTGCGCAGAAGATACATTTTCAAAGAGCGGGAAACGCTATTGGCCGACCGCTGCCGTCATGTTAGCGCGCGTCGTGCGGAGGGGCGTGACTTGCGAGTGAGACGGAACTAACAGCTGCAGTGTATTATGAACCTTATAATAGTGATCTAAGGTTGATTGTAAGTTTTAAGCATTCTTTCGTTAATCTTCGGGGCCATACTTTCTTTTCTGTGCGAACGAAGATTCACGACGCGACATATTAGTTGGGTAATACTGTAACGTCCATACTTGACATCGCGAGCAGCGAACGAATTCTGTTCGTTCGTGGCTCGGCTCGTGGTCGATTAGCGTGGCATGGACGCACATTAACAATGCGCGGACGCGGTCATGCAAATGCAACGCACCTCACTGGCTCTATAGTTGAAAGTCAGATTACGTAAGCTTTGCTTCTGTTGGGTCCCCGACGATCTCTCACTAGCTAGGTCTTGTATGTTTCTGGTAACTTACACGAATTATTATTAAAGCTTCTTTTCACTGAAGAAAAAGAGGGTGGTCCTCTTTTTCTCCAGTGAAAGGAAATACTGTTCTGTTCCAAAACTAAGAAAGCCTCTATGGCAAGCCCTTTTCAGACTCTAACATTGGTGCTGATTCTGTTATTCACACTAAACAAATTTCGTCTCACTATATCTCTTTCTAACGAAATAAATAATAAATATATATTCCTTAAATAAATAAATAAATATTCCTGGGACATTCCTCACACACGGTTATCTGATCCGAAACTAAGCAGAGCTACTATGAAAACGAAGAATACTTATAAGAAAAGGATGTAAGATCCTGTCAAATTATTCCAATGCTTGTTTTCAATGTAAAAGTCGCCGTGAAAGTTGGCTACGCCTATTTACCGCAAATGAAAACGGTAAAGACTAATTTGACAACTTTAAATATGTTATATCCTTTTTCAATAACGTTTGTAAGAAAGAGATGTGCTGTGATTAAAATTAGTTTAGTGCGATTTACAACAGAATCAGCAGCATTATCTATACAGGGTGTTGTTTTGGTCGGCGACAAGCGACCCAGGAGCGGTAGTACAAAATATATATTCCCCAAAAATGGACTTAATTCCATTAAATACTGTAAATATGTTGAGAAATACCTTATTCAATTTGAAATAAAATTACTGCAAAGTATGGTTACTAGGCACGTGCACAGACTAGAGCTAGGCGCAAGCCGCCATCGCCCCACCCCTTTACTCCCTCGTACTCCCGTTGAGTATTATGTCTATATACACTTTAGCTTATTACATGATTTCCAAAATTTTAATTTTTTTTATTTTTATTATTAAAAAAAATAAAGTATTTTTTTTATATTTTTTTAGCACTAGCATCATTTGTATTATCGACCCTGAGTCGCTCGTCGCTGACCAAAATAACAACCTGTATAGTGATGAAAAGATATATATATATATATACCTACTCTTACATGGATCCATAGGCGTGTTTTCCACATTATACAATCCCCATTAGGATGCTAGGAACTCATTACTCGGGACGGCTTCCGGTCCTATATCTAATCATTATAATAGTTAGGTAATATTTGTCATTATGTCCCTAATTGCTTTCAGTGCTAAGGTACTTATTTTTATATATAAATTTTATTAGGATTTGTATGTAAAAATAAATACTTATGAACAAAAGAAATGTGGAAACGTCAATTCAAACGTCATATACAAATGAAAATTTGTTAAAATTATCCCACCAAAAACATTTTTAACCGACTTCAAGAAAAGGAGGAGGTTATATTTTTTTTTTTTATGTATGTTCAGGCATAACTCCGTCATATATAGACGGATTTGCAAAATTCTTTTTTTGTTCGAAAGGGGTATATTCCGAAATGGTCCCATATAAATTTCATATAGATCTGATGATGAGTTTCGGAGATAGACAACGGAACACTTAAAAAAATTACAGTAAATCAGCCGCGATTGCTGCTGTCGCATAAATATGCATTGTTTACGCAATCACACAACAAAACATCAGGCCTGTACACTCGAAAGGGTTACGCAGATGTATTCAGTATATAATAAAACTAAAAATTCAAAAATAATTAACTTTTTAACAAAAAAATAAACCGCCTTCAAAGTACACTAAAAAGTACAAAATAACTCTTATCTGACACTGTTTTGAAGTCAGCGAAATATTTTCTATAGAACACGTCATGCGATTTTGCTATCAAAAACTGTCAAAAAGTTATCAGAGCCAAGCTTATAATTCTACACGCCCTATCACTACAAGCCTATCTTCATGCAAAATGTTGCCAAGTCGAGACCAGCCTTGCACTGTCAAAAAGTTATCAGAGCCAAGCTTATAATTATACACGCCCTATCACTACAAGCCTATCTTCACAAACTCGATCAACATATCAATCGATTGGTGATCAATCAATTCAGTGTTTGGTCATTGAAGTCTCGGGAAAATGTTAGATCTCTCGGGACCACGGCTAAAAAGTCTACGTTGAAAAAACACCTTTATTTACTATACATGTCCGTATTGGAGTCACAGAAATTCAAATGTACCCAAAGCAACATAATCGGTCCAGTAGATTGGAAGCAAATAGGCTGTGACAGACGAATAGACAGACAGAACGACACACGAGTGATCCTTTTGAGGCACGGAAACCTAAAAAGTAACTTATCCTTAATTTATTTTTGATTATTTTCGGTGAAATACTCACATAAAATACCTACTGCATTGCAGAGACGATATCGATATTAAAATCGTTTACGCATGCATACTGTATATTAATCGTGGCATTGAATATTTATTGTTTTACGAAATCGGAACATTCCACTCTATTAAAATAACGAGTTTTATACGAGAGTCCATTCACTTAGCAATAAAATGTGGTTTGATGAAAAAATCGATGAAAATAATTTTATATGCTTTACTGGCCTGGCTGCCTGCCGCTGTTTCGCTGGGATACTTTACTGCAATAATTTTGATAATATTCGTGAAATAGCAATGGAGTTTATTTAAAAAAATAAGCAAATTGTTATTTATACTGCCTATTCTGGTATTTGATGAGTTCATTACAGTTTCAGTATTCTCTATGAATTCCTCGTGTTTGCCACGCCCTGAAGTACCTGCTATTTTTTTTTGTTTTATTTTTATATTTCAAAAACAGTCGGGTTACAAGGGCCGGCCCCAGCGTTGCCAGACGTCACGATTTTGGCGGGACGTCCCGATTTTTAGCCCATAATTAAATGTCCCGCGCGGGACAGGCCCAGTCCCGCTTTTCGAGGATTACTCGACGGTGAATTTGAAATCATCGTTGGACGTAGAAGTAGGTAATTGTAAAGACACCACTACTCAGAAATGGTACCGCTTTCCTGCGACGCGGCGACGCGTCTTAAACATCGCAGTGGTGTCGCGCCAAAGTGCGCTAAATGTCACTGAGACGTACAAAAAGACGTTCAAACTTCTAGTTCTAGTCAACGCAATCAA
This sequence comes from Polyploca ridens, assembly GCA_951394255.1. Lineage (NCBI taxonomy): Eukaryota > Metazoa > Arthropoda > Insecta > Lepidoptera > Drepanidae > Polyploca > Polyploca ridens. The sequence continues at coordinate 9,277,293 of OX596258.1, forward strand.
AAGATACGGCCATATATGCCGCATATTTTGACGCCCGCAAGGGAATCAAAACCGATGGGGTACTGCTCATTGACCTAGAACCATGAAATTTGGCAAGAAGCTATTTCATGTAGTATGTAAAGGAAGGAATCCGAAAAGCGTTTTGTAGTTAGGTACATCTACATCATAAAAAAAATTACAACATAATCGGAAGAAAGGGGAAAAATCTTCGTGACTCTACACCCGTGACACAGATTACTATACAGATAAACAGCTCCTAAGAACGCGAAATGGTAGGTACTTCACTACATGCGCAGCGATGTGTGCGTGAGCGCTCACCGACGGGTTCACGTACGAGAGCCGAGAAGTCGTTTCGGGTGTTTCCGGCGAACCCGAGGGTCCGAGAGTCGGGGGCGGCTCGCGACCGAGCGGCACGCCTCGATACCTACATCGCTTGCAGTACGTCGTCGCTCGCTGCTCGTTACTGCGATACCTACTTTGTTTTTAATAATTTTAAGAACAACTTACAAACAAGTTGCAGTGCGTTTATAAATAATTCCAGGAGGAATATAAATAAATCCAATAATTTATCCAAATGAAGTAATTTTCTTACTAGGTAGGTATGTAGGTACGAGTAATATTTTTAGTGGTCGGCGAAATTGGACTCATGTCATCTAGACACGTGGTAGCGTGTCAAGCCAAGTTCAAGATATCTTTTACTTAATGCATATATTACAAATACTTATATGTATTTAAACTGGTATAATTAAGGTATATTATATAATAATGTAGACACTGTTATTTTAGGTTTTCAAGTGTGTGATAATGACATTATTTTCATTGTTCACAATGGTTGTAATAATGATTAGGTACAGTTGGACATTATATAAAACGTTAATAATAACATTCATATGTGCAATAAAGGAATTTCCAATATTAAAAAAAATCTAATACAAATCTGCCCTCATTACTTTCGAGTAAGAGTTCATATTAGTGTGATCAAAACGCCATTATTTGTGTCATCTTGGTATTATAACGCCTAATTGTAGTAGTTTTGGAGTTTGGGTAGTGGAATTCTTCAATGGGAAATTGGGAACTAGCAAATTCCACGAGTTTGGGCGAGCGTGTCGTAAGACTAGGCTCGTTGTAAGTCTAAACTTGACGCCACGATGATAACGTGCAAAGCGGTTAGGCTCGGCTTGCCTAGCGTAGACGCACCTCAATAAATTATACTTATAATTTATAATTATTAAAAAAATTACCCAGCTTTCTAATTAAATTTATTTCCTAGTGTGACAGCCCTACAAGAATAGGCTAATATAATAGACGTTTGTAGGGAGCTGTTGCTCTGTATAATATAATCCTCTGTGCCCGTGATGAACGAACTATTTACATACCTACAAGTTTCTACGGAACACTCGGTACGCGATTCCGACTCGCAATTGGCCGGTTTTTTTAGTATGTCCCGCTTTCGACGACAGAATCCCGCTTTTTATTACTCTAAATGGTACAAAATCCCGCTTTGCCCGAAAAAAAATCTGGCAACGCTGGCCGGCCCCCTACTTTAACAATACTGAATATTTGTCACATACCATTCGACAACAATGACAAATTCTACAACAGCGTGCACACCATTGTTTACCATCATCGGTATTGTTTATCAGTCACATATTTGTGGTTATGATTAAGTTTCCAAGGTTACAACCAGAATGAATCATACATCCTAATATTTACATGTGATGCTTTTCATATTTAATAATGCTCAGTATCGTAATAGAAACAGAGGTCTTTTAAATTAAGGCCTCTCTGATTTATATACCTGGGAGCCAAGCACCTTACGTCCTCACTGACCTTCGGAAGGCCGGGAGACAAAGTATGTTGGTTATAATATTAATGTTTTACGAGATGGTCGGCCCGATGATGGTTCTTGATTCAGATGGCAGATCAATTCGACAAGTTATAATAATATCAAGGTTTGTTCTGGAAGACTTCTCTAGATTTCCTCTAGCCTTAAACATTTAAATAGGAAACAAAGATTTGTGACTGTGATCTTTCACGAAGAGAGAGAGTAGAGCATAGTTTATTCGCTCAAAGAGCAGCTCGACTGGCGAAGTACCTCCACCTTACAGAATACCGTAGGCAAATATCTTTGTTGTGTTCCTGCGCGTGAGTAAGGTCGCCAGAGCTCATTAGGGATAGGCGAAAGGTCGGTAACGCGTGAGTGATGCCTCTTGTGTGAAAGCATCATATGGCTACGGTTACCGCTTACCATCAGGCGGGTCGAATACCTGTTTACCGACATCGTAGTATAAAAAAAAAACGCAAAAATCTCTGGAAAACATATTTTAAAATACTGAAATACGAATGTGTTGAAAGGAATGGACTACATTATTTTGCGCCTAAGTGTTACTCTTGAGACAGCACATGACTTGTGTTGTTTATTTAAGTATTTGCATATATGAATATGCACCCATTGTTACAGGATCCGACATCCTGTATACGTGACATGAAATATGCCAGTTTTATCTAAAAAAATACACATAACATGAAACATAATGACAAACCTACGCATTGTCACCACTCTATTATGATAAAATATGTTTGTAAAAGCGTTAATCTACTCACTTCAATGATAGACACGATTAAGATAAATAGCTTGTGCGTATCCAATAAAAATGATATGGAAGTTTTATCAGTAAAGCTTTTAGTATAAATAAGAATGAACTTCAATCCATTAGCAAATTGATAATAACGTCTATCACACTATTCATATGAAAATGAATTGAGTAGATTCTGTTGATAATGAAAACAATGAGAACTTGCTTTTAGCATCGAAGTTGGTGAACACTATATAAAATGTGAGAGCTCCACGAGTTCCACGACCAACTGATGACATACAAATCCGTACATTTTTTGAAATTCATATTTGGCAACGATAATCGGACTAACGTGTATCGTTTTTCAGCAAAGACCCTCTACATCGTGGTCGTCCACTTAACAACATGTGTGGCTATGTTAAAAATGTACGGAAAAATCCATTTCAAAACAACTATTAACTAAATCATAAATAATAAAATAGACCCGCGTCCCAAACGTCATTGTAAAAGATTGATCCACGGCTTTACATTGCATACATAGGTATTCGTAACGACAAAAATAGTAACAAAGGTACTGATTCTGATCCCATAGAGATCCCATAGAAAATTGTAATACCAGTTCATGCCACATAGATGAAGACTTTAAAAAAAAAGCATTGTAATGTTTCAGCAATTATCTGTTCCATTGCAAGTTCATTATATAGCCAGCAATTCCGGTTTTAATTAAACAATCGACATACATAGATTATTACCAAATTACAGCCAAAAATACTTGTATTACACTAATACTGAACTATTTGAATTTGTCTGATAGTACTTGTATTTCATAGGTAAAGAGTATCTCAATCTATTCTAATATAACACTTGAGAAATCAAAAAACTAAATGCAGCAAAATATTTGAAAAAGGTCAGTGCATAAAACAAAGCAACAAAACGTCTTGGAAGAATACTGGTCGGAAATGAATGTCTGCAGAAAAAAGCTTTGAAGCCCTTGAAGCAGTGCCCATTTACGCCCACATTTTTAGTGCGACCGCCGTGAAAAGGAAGAACTTCTTTATTACTAAGGAGATGCAGGCTACAATGCACGAATTTAAATCCAATTCTTCAGACGTATTTATGTTACTATTTAAAATATACGGTTATGTTACTATTTAAAATATACGGGGAGGCACAAAGAATCGGTGAATTTTCTCTAAATAATTGATTTTTATAAGCCTATTCTGTATAGAAGTAATACTGCTAGAAAATAGTTAAACACAAATAGTTAACGTAGGTCAACGATCATCTGTCCCTACCAGGCGGACGACAAATATACATCGTGTTCTGAATTCAAAACAGAATGGAATCTTTCGGGCCAATGAGTTCAGAATAAATGACAAGACAATAAAACATTGTGACTCTAATTGAATGCTAAAATATTCGTCGTAGGGAAGTCGCACCGGATGAGGAACTGCTCTACAGATGGCCATTCGAGCGGTCAGTACGGACATAAACAAAGAATTTGGTCGAGTGATTGAACCAGTCTTTATATTATACAATACGTGCTTCTTCATAAAATTCTCTTTTCATTGATCCTTAACTTTAGGCTCCAAGGTTTCCGGAATAATGCTTACTGGATAGTAGATTTATGTTCTGCAGTCGAACGCTGCATTTAGATACCCACTGAGGCAGTCCTACGATATTCAAAGGAAAATCTAGTTCGATAATAGTATTTGGTTGTAATAGAAAAAAATTTGAACGTCCAAGATAATTTTGGCATATACATAACGCGTGTTTTTACAATGCCATAACATTCATTTTATCACTATCAAAGGAAGCAAAACATAAAGAAAATAATTAATAATCTGCAATAGTGTTCATTCTGGCAAGTTTCCAGTATATGGAACCACGTACGACAAGCCAGTTATATCTGCTACTAGAAAATCTTTCCCACTTTCATGTTGTATAGGTAATGGAAGTACAATATTATTTTCTTTGAATACATTACATTTAATTCTCTGTGTTATACTTATTCATTATTCCCCACCTGCTTATTTTAATCAATCGCTCCATGAATTTAAACGCATCATAATAATATAAGGAAAACATCGTGAGGAAACCAAAGCACGGTGGTAGGGTACTTTGTAGTACCCGCCTGGCTGGCTACCACCCTTAAGTTGAAAATCTGTCGCCAAGCACCTTTCGGTGTGTTCCGACAGCTGCACTTAAGAGCCAGTTCCTTCTAGGCTTTGTGTGCTTACCACCTTCGGCCGCATCATCACTTATCATGGTGAGATTGCAGTCAAACACAGGCCTATAAACAGTAAAAAAAATAAAAAAAAAAAAAAAATAAAGAAGGAGCTGGCTCTCAAGCGTAGCTGTCTGTTTTATGACAGAAAACAGGATAATTGATGATGAAATCGAAGGTAATTGGCAAGAAAACAGTGAAGTGATGATTTGATTAATCGACAATGGTACCTGTTTATATTCATATACGAGAATAAAATAATACAAAATTATACCTACATGTCATGATTACAAATAAGGCAAAAGAAGCCATGTATGCAGAGTAAATTGTCTACGAGATTCATTTAACGCCTGCTCTAAATCAACCGAATCAAATGAGATCATCGATAGATATCTGATCTATTATATTATAACCAAAACGATCATTCGATCCAAACCAAATACTCGAATCGAATGTCCCTTACCCACGTGGTTTATGACCTTCAATAGCTTATTCATTCGTTACGCTATACTTGATAACTATGTTAATCGATCTATTCATTGCAACATTAATTGAGTTCTCTATTTATTTGGTTTCATTAATCGATTTGGAATTTTTATTGAGTTATCAGTTATTTGAAATAGGATTTTCTATGTTTTTAACGTTAGATTGGGCTCATAGTTTATATCTATGCAATATTTTTTTGCATTACTACCTACTAATTTATATATTAACTTTGTTTTCTGTATATTTTACTTTATTTAAAAATGTTTTTTTTTCATATCACTATGGTGGCAAACAAGCATACGGCCTGCCTGATGGTAGTTACCGAAGCCTATGGACGCTTGCAACACCAGGGGTATCACTCGGTCGCATTGCCGACCCTGAAGAAATCTCTTCACACCCTTTTCGAAGAACCCCATGCTATACTCCATTGGGAAAACCAGGACGGGGAGCTCATTCCACAATCTGAGCGTCCGCGGAAGAAAACTCCTTTGAGACCGCACAGTTGCCGCAGACCCAACTGATCACTCGCACGTTGCAGACTCTGCAAAAATCTTTTTAACCACGGCTAGAGATAAATATAAGAGTTTTAACATTTAAATTAAGTATCGGACTTTCAAATATTAGCTCACTTATAATTAATGGGATAAGACGAAGCGACGCTACTTCGTTATCTCAAGTCCTCTTTTCAACTATCTCAACAAAATTAACTTTGCCCGTCCAAGTTGTTACTCTACAACTCACTTTGCTTGTTTAAATTAAGTTACTATAGTTTTAAAGTGTACATAAATATTTTCGGTGAGAGGTTCCTGAAGCATCATCTGAGACCCGATCTTTAGAGGAATCATAACAAAGCGCTCCAAAAATACGACTACCTTTTCCATTGCCAAATCACGGTATAATATTATAACATAAGAGCTTTGTTTTGCAAACATACCATACTTAATTAAATTCTTTATGCTTCATTCCCTTTGAAATGTAAACTGATCTGCGGAGTTTGCTTCATCATTTTATAATGCTTATAACTTAGGTACTTCGATTTTATCTTTTTCTTATTGCTGTGTTTTAGGATTGAACCCGCTGGTTCTCGCGAGAGACGCGCGTCCTAATAAAAATTGATGTCATTGTTATTTTTTTAATCGCGAACCAAAGTATTAAATATCACTATTATTTTTGTTAATGAAAAATTGATAAGAATAAGATCAAAATTCAAAAGTAAGATAAGTCAAAAGGTACCAATCCACGCTAATCTGGCGACGTGGATCTTATAAAGAAAATAGTTTATTTTGAAGTAATCCAGATCCAAGACATAGAAGGCACATACCGCTAATTGCAACTAATACCATAAAACATTTGTTCAATTCTTCAACACAATCGAAAACGTTTTCGTTAATGGTATAATTGATTTGATTGGAAGAAGCAGAAACCGGTATGCTGCGTACTTTTCCGATTCTGTAAATTGACTATTGTAATTACCTGTTAACAGACAAAGAACGGACCACTGCATTTTTTGATTGGAATGTAAGCCTATGTTACACGTGCTAGAAACACTAACCCCCTTATTCATAGTTATCAAACGTTGATTAGCTAAAATTCCGAAGTCTTTATCTGACAGGTGACAGTTGGTGATCGAAAGAGTGAGACGGGGCACACTATTACACTGATTTAGTTAAAAAGCGATTATGAATAAGGGGGTTAGATTAAAGCAAAAAGGAAATCCGTAAATTGCATAATTGTCAATGTAATGGATATAGATTGACATGTCACATAATAGCAACACGAACTCACTCTAGCGTACTCGATAAAGCAAATTTAAAATTGTTTTCAATGCTAAAATTATAAGCGGTCCATATTCGTGAATCGCAAACCATATCTGCTTTTTCTGATCTAAGTAGAAACAAACCATATAATATTATTGTTTCATTATTTTCATTGTTGCTTTCAAGCAGAACAAATTCGACACATGCTGGGTAAATCACACACGTGTAAGATTTTATCACTATTGCATCATTTCTATTTATTACTCACCTATGTTTACGATGCATTCTACACGGTTGCATTTGGTTTCTCTTTGCCGTGTATCCGTTTTGGCACAGAAATGCATCGTCTCATTCAACTAGGTATTTGTATTGCGTTCAATTTATTGCAAGTTTTCAAAGTCAGAACTAAAAATGCTTTTCTCTTCTAGAATATTGTCGCGATTGTTCTGTCTGCAGACCATAAAAACTAATATTTTTTTGACTGCACTAACTTCTCTCGTTGATTTCATCTGATGAATATGGAAATTTTAATGGCATTCACAAAAAATAAATAACTGTTTTTTTGACAGTCTTCAGTTTAGCTTTGTAGCTTCGGAATGGAAGACTGAATGATAATTTAGGACCATTTAAAATAAGTGAATGACACATAAAGATAAATATTTGATTATTGTTATCAGAAGAACCGGTTGACCTTATTTGGTATAACTTGTTTGAAGGTGAGTACGTAATAATATGTATGTTTTATTAATTAATTAAAAGACTCGATACATGAACGAATGCACGCTTATTTTTAAATTACCTATTTGATTTTAGATGCTACCGAAAAAATAAACTTAGTTACTTCAAATATTCGCAAGAATTGTTAGGTACCTACTCATCTAACTAAAACAGTGTCTAAGTAAAATGTTTATTTCAAATAGCTAATAAAATGTTAGCAAGATGTTTATTTCCATAATTCGGTAGAGCAGTCTGAAGCAGCTGCCGAACTGTTGGACTCGGTCACATTTGCATTCTAATGAGCAAACAATACATTTATGGTGTTGTTTATTCGATCTCAACTCTTGGAAATGCGAGTTTTGTTTAGTATATTTTTATTGGATCAGGATTAATAATGCATTGGATACGTTTCCGATGATATTGGTTCTGAAACCAAATTGTGAAATTAGCATGAGTAAGAGCTACCAATTGTACTATTTTTCTAATTTGTACTAAATCGGCAAACAAGCTTGCGGTCTCCTGGAGGTTTTTTTTTTTTTTTTTTTTACTGTTTATAGGCCTGTGTTTGACTGCAATCTCACCATGGTAAGTGATGATGCGGCCGAAGGTGGTAAGCACACAAAGCCTAGAACTGGCTCTCAAGTGCAGCTATCGGAACACACCGAAAGGTGCTTGGCGACAGATTTTCAACTTGAGGGTGGTAGCCAGCCAGGCGGATACTCCAAAGTACCCTACCACCGTGCTATGGTTTCCTCACGATGTTTTCCTTCACCGAAAGCTCAAGCTCATTGTAGGATTCGAACCCGGGACCTTCATCTCGGTATCCGACGTCACTACCACTGAGCTATCATCGCCTTCATCAGGTAAGCGGTTACCGTAGCCCTATGCCACGGGTGCATCACCCGGGGCATAACTAACGCGTCATCGGTCCTTCCCCCTCCCCAATGAGCTCTGGCAACTTAACTCACGCGGAGGGACACACAATTGTTATTTGGCTGAGGTATTCTGTAAGATGGAGTTACTTTCCCAGTCGAGCTGCTCTTTGAGCAAACAAATCCTATACTCTACCTCTTTATAAGAGAAGAAAATATTTCAATTATAATTTTAATGGTGCCTCATAATAAAGCGAGTAAATCAGTATCTTGTTTTCTTCCTGTATTTAAAGTTGCATGACTGCATTCTTAGCATATAGATTGCATCAGTGTAGTAATTTTCCGTCCCCGTTTTTCATGTTATTTTTTTATATACTGTAAAAGCCTTGAATCGGGCATACAATCTCGTAGAACGCAATCAAATCCACAATGTGACAATTTCCGCGACTACGTAATTCAATTTGTACATCAATTAGCACGTCCGCGCTACTCTGTGTTATCAGCCCACGTGCTCCAATTTAAATATCGAACGATTAAATCATCCATTTTGAACGTAGATTATGAACGTAATCGTAATCCTTGACAATATCTCATTGTATTATACAACAAATCGTTCAAGTATACAACGTACAACGCTTCCTGGTGAATGTTCCTACTGATGATAACATTCATGCAGATTTACAATGTTCGCCGTGTATTGAAATGCATAATTTATTTACACGTGTCGTCAACTGATTAGTTAATTGAAAGATAACATTTTCATAGTGAGACTAATCTGTGTACCTGCCTTTTGGACATGAGCAGCCTGTGGCTAGTTTAAAGAGAATAATTAAATGTGTCTACTATAGTAGAAACTCAATTTTACTTCTAATCTACATCTATTTTGAGCAGTAAAGCTCGACCACTGCTGTTTTTAATATGTTCTTTATGGCAAGGTGTTTAACTTAATGGCAACAAAAAATAACCCTTATCTCCTAAGTCCTAATCTGAGATAGTAAACTTACACACATTTTTTTAAAAAACACAGGGACAAGATAAAGAATCACGATTATGCGATTAATAAAAATTGCCTTGCCAAGTTTCTTCGTGGACAAATTTATGGAACCATCCATGCCTGTTATTTATTAGAGCCTATTTAGTAGCTATATTAACTTGATACCTAGCATTCGTTATTATACTTTACATTGTGGCAATACTTATAATAAATGCAGATAATGCAACATTGCTGGCTCTACAGGTTGATTTATTGTAGAGTCGCCAATCTTGCACGGTTCGAATTGATTAATCAACTAGCAATTTTTTCCCCGCGTTTTCAAGGAATCGAATTTTCTCGGGAATAGTATCCTATAATATGTTACTCCAGGTTATAATCAACCTGGTTGCCAAATTTCATATCAAAATTGGATGTGTCGTTGAAGCGTCAAGAGATAGCAAACATTCAAACAAGCTCAAATTCCAAATATTGTAGAATACACGAACAACTCTTCAACTCTTCTTTCTTTCTTTTCTTTCAAACAACGTTCATATTCATACTCAGTCTGTATATAAAGTGTGCGAAATCATCCTGGTGGTGTTGATTTAATACAGGAAATAGTAACACTTCTCTTATCGGCAAAACATACCGTGACAAGGTTATCACTCTGTTTACAAAATACTGATAACGTAAGTACTAATGACAACCACGTGATAAGATTGAATTTTAAATAATTTTAATTTAAGAAGTACGTACGCACGGCTACAGATCAAGCTATACATTTCCAATATAAGCTGACCTCTCATTGCAGGGAAATCCTATACAATGCGAGATCAGCTTATACTGGAAATGTATAGCTTGATGTGTTGCCGTGTGTACATACAGAGAAGTTATTTTTTTTATAATTAAAACAAATTCGTACGTAGAGTAGGATTAGTCAAAAACATTCACCTATTATTTATAATTATGAGGTACCTCACTGCAATTATAAATAATAGGTTGGATGCATGTAGGTAGATAGATACAATAGAAATGGGGCCTAAGCACCTGTGTGAACCTGGAACCCGACTTGAAGATATTGTAATTTTTTTTTTTGCATATGTTTGTACTCCGTATGTACCTGTTTGTACCAACTTTTTTTTCGTTTGTACCTCAAGGGGTTCGGAGATACGGGGGGTTGAAAAATGCTCAGAACCCGACTTGAAGATATCGTTATTTTTATTTTTGCATATGTCAGTACTCCGTATGTACCTGTTTGTACCAACTTTTTTTTCGTTTGTACCTCAAGGGGTTCGGAGATACGGGGGGTTGAAAAATGCTCAGAACCCGACTTGAAGATATCGTTATTTTTATTTTTGCATATGTTAGTACTCCGTATGTACCTGTTTGTACCAACTTTTTTTTCGTTTGTACCTCAAGGGTTTCGGAGATACGGGGGGTTGAAAAATGCTCAGAACCCGACTTGAAGATATTGTTTTTTTTGTTAATGCATACGTTTGTACTGGGTATGTACCCGTTTGTACCAACTTTTTTTTCGTTTGTACCTCAAGGGGTTCGGAAATACAGGACTTTAAAAAAATTGTTCTCTAATATCGGAATTTCGGGCAGTTTTTGAGATAATCAAAATCTGCCAGCAGGGTTGGATTCGCCATCGTTTGTACCCGTTTGTACCAACTTTTTTTTCGTTTGTACCTCAAGGAGTTCGGAAATACAGGACTTTAAAAAACCTGTTCTCTAATATCGGAATTTCGGGCAGTTTTTGAGATAATCAAAATCTGCCAGCAGGGTTGGATTCACCATCGTTTGTACCCGTTTGTACCAACTTTTTTTTCGTTTGTACCTCAAGGGGTTCGGAAATACAGGACTTTAAAAAACCTGTTCCCTAATATCGGAATTTCGGGCTGTTTTTGAGATAATCAAAATCTGCCAGCAGGGTTGGATTCGCCGTCGTTTGTACCCGTTTGTACCAACTTTTTTTTCGTTTGTACCTCAAGGGGTTCGGAAATACAGGACTTTAAAAAACCAGCAGGGGTATTTTAAAACGTCGGATTCGATATCGGAAACGGATTCAAAAATTTCCGAGGTGAATTTAAGTAATTGCTATTTTAATTTCCGATAACTATTCGATGAATCGAATTGATATTTCCGTAAAGAAACATCAAAAATATTCGAATTCGGAAATTAAAATAGTAATTGCGGAAAATCGCCTCGGTCGTTTTTTGAATCCGTTTCCGATATCGAATCCGAGCGTTTTAAAATACCCCTGCTGTTCTCTAATATCGGAAACTCGGCCATTTTTTGAGATAATCAAAATCTGCTAGTAGGATTGGATTCACCGTCGTTTGTACCCGTTTGTACCATCTTTCTTTTCGTTTGTACCTCAAGGGGTTCGGAAATACAGGACTTTAAAAAACCTGTTCTCTAATATCGGAATTTCGGGCAGTATTTGAGATAATCAAAATCTGCCAGCAGGGTTGGATTCGCCGTCGTTTGTACCCGTTTGTACCAACTTTTTTTTCGTTTGTACCTCAAGGGGTTCGGAAATACAGGACTTTAAAAAACCTGTTCTCTAATATCGGAATTTCGGGCAGTTTTTGAGATAATCAAAATCTGCCAGCAGGGTTGGATTCACCGTCGTTTGTACCCGTTTGTACCATCTTTCTTTTCGTTTGTACCTCAAGGGGTTCGGAAATACAGGACTTTTAAAAACCTGTTCTCTAATATCGGAATTTCGGGCAGTTTTTGAGATAGTCAAAATTTGCCAGCAGGGTTGGATTCGCCGTCGTTTGTACCCGTTTGTACCAACTTTTTTTTCGTTTGTACCTCAAGGGGTTCGGAAATACAGGACTTTAAAAATCTGTTCTCTAATATCGGAATTTCGGGCAGTTTTTGAGATAATCAAAATCTGCCAGCAGGGTTGGATTCACCATCGTTTGTACCCGTTTGTACCAACTTTTTTTTCGTTTGTACCTCAAGGGGTTCGGAAATACAGGACATTAAAAAACCTGTTCCCTAATATCGGAATTTCGGGCAGTTTTTGAGATAATCAAAATCTGCCAGCAGGGTTGGATTCACCGTCGTTTGTACCCGTTTGTACCATCTTTCTTTTCGTTTGTACCTCAAGGGGTTCGGAAATACAGGACTTTTAAAAACCTGTTCTCTAATATCGGAATTTCGGGCAGTTTTTGAGATAGTCAAAATTTGCCAGCAGGGTTGGATTCGCCGTCGTTTGTACCCGTTTGTACCAACTTTTTTTTCGTTTGTACCTCAAGGGGTTCGGAAATACAGGACTTTAAAAATCTGTTCTCTAATATCGGAATTTCGGGCAGTTTTTGAGATAATCAAAATCTGCCAGCAGGGTTGGATTCACCATCGTTTGTACCCGTTTGTACCAACTTTTTTTTCGTTCGTACCTCAAGGGGTTCGGAAATACAGGACATTAAAAAACCTGTTCCCTAATATCGGAATTTCGGGCAGTTTTTGAGATAATCAAAATCTGCCAGCAGGGTTGGATTCGCCGTCGTTTGTACCCGTTTGTACCAACTTTTTTTTCGTTTGTACCTCAAGGGGTTCGAAAATACAGGACTTTAAAAAACCTGTTCTCTAATATCGGAAACTCGGCCATTTTTTGAGATAATCAAAATCTGCTAGTAGGGTTGGATTCACCGTCGTTTGTACCCGTTTGTACCATCTTTCTTTTCGTTTGTACCTCAAGGGGTTCGGAAATACAGGACTTTAAAAAAATTGTTCTCTAATATCGGAATTTCGGGCAGTTTTTGAGATAATCAAAATCTGCCAGCAGGGTTGGATTCGCCGTCGTTTGTACTTGTTTGTACCAACTTTTTTTTCGTTTGTACCTCAAGGGGTTCGGAAATACAGGACTTTAAAAAACCTGTTCTCTAATATCGGAATTTCGGGCAGTTTTTAAGATAATCAAAATCTGCCAGCAGGGTTGGATTCGCCGTCGTTTGTACCCGTTTGTACCAACTTTTTTTTCGTTTGTACCTCAAGGGGTTCGGAAATACAGGACTTTAAAAAACCTGTTCTCTAATATCGGAATTTCGGGCAGTTTTTGAGATAATCAAAATCTGCCAGCAGGGTTGGATTCACCATCGTTTGTACCCGTTTGTACCAACTTTTTTTTCGTTTGTACCTCAAGGGGTTCGGAAATACAGGACTTTAAAAAACCTGTTCTCTAATATCGGAATTTCGGGCAGTTTTTGAGATAATCAAAATCTGCCAGCAGGGTTGGATTCACCGTCGTTTGTACCCGTTTGTACCATCTTTCTTTTCGTTTGTACCTCAAGGGGTTCGGAAATACAGGACTTTAAAAAACCTGTTCTCTAATATCGGAATTTCGGGCAGTTTTTGATATAATCAAAATCTGCCAGCAGGGTTGGATTCACCATCGTTTGTACCCGTTTGTACCAACTTTTTTTTCGTTTGTACCTCAAGGGGTTCGGAAATACAGGACTTTAAGAAACCTGTTCTCTAATATCCGAATTTCGGGCAGTTTTTGAGATAATCAAAATCTGCCAGCAGGGTTGGATTCGCCGTCGTTCGTACCCGTTTGTACCAAATTTTTTTTCGTTTGTACCTCAAGGGGTTCGGAAATACAGGACTTTAAAAATCTGTCGTCTAATATCGGAAACTCGGGCATTTTTTGAGGTAATTAAAATCTGCAAGCAGGGTTGGATTCACCGTCGTTTGTACCCGTTTGTACCATCTTTCTTTTCGTTTGTACCTCAAGGGGTTCGGAAATACAGGACTTTAAAAAACCTGTTCTCTAATATCGGAATTTCGGGCAGTTTTTGAGATAATCAAAATCTGCCAGCAGGGTTGGATTCACGGTCGTTTGTACCCGTTTGTACCAACTTTTTTTTTGTTTGTACCTCAAGGGGTTCGGAAATACAGGACTTTAAAAAACCTGTTCTCTAATATCGGAATTTCGGGCAGTTTATGAGATAATCAAAATCTGCCAGCAGGGTTGGATTCGCCGTCGTTTGTACCCGTTTGTACCATCTTTCTTTTCGTTTGTACCTCAAAGGGTTCGGAAATACAGGACTTTAAAAAACGTGTTCTCTAATATCGGAATTTCGGGCAGTTTTTGAGATAATCAAAATCTGCCAGCAGGGTTGGATTCACCGTCGTTTGTACCCGTTTGTACCAACTTTTTTTTCGTTTGTACCTCAAGGGGTTCGGAAATACAGGACTTTAAAAAACCTGTTCTCTAATATCGGAATTTCGGGCAGTTTTTGAGATAATCAAAATCTGCCAGCAGGGTTGGATTCGCCGTCGTTTGTACCCGTTTGTACCATCTTTCTTTTCGTTTGTACCTCAAGGGGTTCGGAAATACAGGACTTTAAAAAACCTGTTCTCTAATATCGGAATTTCGGGCAGATTTTGAGATAATCAAAATCTGCCAGCAGGGTTGGATTCACCATCGTTTGTACCCGTTTGTACCAACTTATTTTTCGTTTGTACCTCAAGGGGTTCGGAAATACAGGACTTTAAAAAACGTGTTCTCTAATATCGGAATTTCGGGCAGTTTTTGAGATAATCAAAATCTGCCAGCAGGGTTGGATTCACCGTCGTTAGTACCCGTTTGTACCAACTTTTTTTTCGTTTGTACCTCAAGGGGTTCGGAAATACAGGACTTTAAAAAACGTGTTCTCTAATATCGGAATTTCGGGCAGTTTTTGAGATAATCAAAATCTGCCAGCAGGGTTGGATTCGCCGTCGTTTGTACCATCTTTCTTTTCGTTTGTACCTCAAGGGGTTCGGAAATACAGGACTTTAAAAAACCTGTTCTCTAATATCGGAATTTCGGGCAGTTTTTGAGATAATCAAAATCTGCCAGCAGGGTTGGATTCGCCGTCGTTTGTACCCGTTTGAACCATCTTTCTTTTCGTTTGTACCTCAAGGGGTTCGGAAATACAGGACTTTAAAAAACCTGTTCTCTAATATCGGAATTTCGGGCAGTTTTTGAGATAATCAAAATCTGCCAGCAGGGTTGGATTCGCCGTCGTTTGTACCCGTTTGTACCATCTTTCTTTTCGTTTGTACCTCAAGGGGTTCGGAAATACAGGACTTTAAAAAACCTGTTCTCTAATATCGGAATTTCGGGCAGTTTTTGAGATAATCAAAATCTGCCAGCAGGGTTGGATTCAACATCGTTTGTACCCGTTTGTACCAACTTATTTTTCGTTTGTACCTCAAGGGGTTCGGAAATACAGGACTTTAAAAAACGTGTTCTCTAATATCGGAATTTCGGGCAGTTTTTGAGATAATCAAAATCTGCCAGCAGGGTTGGATTCACCGTCGTTTGTACCCGTTTGTTCCAACTTTTTTTTCGTTTGTACCTCAAGGGGTTCGGAAATACAGGACTTTAAAAAACCTGTTCTCTAATATCGGAATTTCGGGCAGTTTTTGAGATAATCAAAATCTGCCAGCAGGGTTGGATTCGCCGTCGTTTGTACCCGTTTGTACCATCTTTCTTTTCGTTTGTACCTCAAGGGGTTCGGAAATACAGGACTTTAAAAAACGTGTTCTCTAATATCGGAATTTCGGGCAGTTTTTGAGATAATCAAAATCTGCCAGCAGGGTTGGATTCACCATCGTTTGTACCCGTTTGTACCAACTTTTCCGAACCCCTTAAGGTACAAACGAAAAGAAAGATGGTACAAACGGGTACATACCCAGTACAAACATATGCATTAACAAAAAAAACAATATATTCAAGTCGGGTTCTGAGCATTTTTCAACCCCCCGTATCTCCGAAACCCTTGAGGTACAACCGAAAAAAAAGTTGGTACAAACAGGTACATACGGAGTACTAACATATGCAAAAATAAAAATAACGATATCTTCAAGTCGGGTTCTGAGCATTTTTCAACCCCCCGTATCTCTGAACCCCTTGAGGTACAAACGAAAAAAAAGTTGGTACAAACAGGTACATACGGAGTACTAACATATGCAAAAATAAAAATAACAATATATTCAAGTCGGGTTCTGAGCATTTTTCAACCCCCCGTATCTCCGAACCCCTTGAGGTACAAACGAAAAAAAAGTTGGTACAAACAGGTACATACGGAGTACTAACATATGCAAAAATAAAAATAACGATATCTTCAAGTCGGGTTCTGAGCATTTTTCAACACCCCGTATCTCCGAACCCCTTGAGGTACATACGAAAAAAAAGTTGGTACAAACAGGTACATACGGAGTACAAACATATGCAAAAAAAAAATTACAATATCTTCAAGTCGGGTTCCAGGTTCACACAGGTGGCCTAAGCACTTATCTCCTACACGGGACAAAATTATTGATTTAATATATTCTTTGTCAAAAAAAATATTTTCTGTATAAGCTTTTTTTGAGTGACTGTACTTTTTGTTGACTGTACTTGTATTGTCATCCAATATACTTATGAATACCAAATATCAATTTAATCCGACCACTGGAAGTGGGTGAAATTTAACCTGCAAGATTCCACCCGAACAAACATACATACATAAATTGCAAATTAAAAAAAAAATATTACGTCGTAAGTAGATATAGTGTAGAATTATGGGCAATATTAATATTTTTGGGGCAATTTATTTCATAGTAACCTGTAAACAGTATCGTGGATGCCCCATTACGATTACGAAACCGGAAATTGACAAAAGTGATTACGATAAGAGATTAATAGGATACTCATTGATATAACCGATCACTGTCGGTTTCTCAACGATTGAATCCATTTCGTTACTTTGTGAATGGACACTGTTTGTCAAGTGGATAAACAAATATACCAAACTAAATAAATTAAATAATATAAATTAATATTCTGAGGCACAGGGTAATCTGACCCCAAACTAGGCAGAGCTTACTACGAAGATCATTAATGTTAATAAAATACTCCAAATAATTTACATTTAGGTAGGTATTCTAGGTATATGTGAGTCATGTGAGGTATGACCTACAATACCTTGGTTAGATCATATTAACTAAACTTTGTATAATCTTTTGAACACGAAATTTTCTGTACATAGTAAGTATATTGTATATTTGCTGTAGATATCTAAACTTAAGCTACGCACTTGTTTGACCACATTACATTTTATTAACCTACAAAGTACACCCAGATAGATAAACTTTATCTCCGATTTATTCAAATGCATGAATAATCAAAGAGGTGATTGATAAATCAATGTTTCACAATCGAAGTGATCGTTGTGAAACATGGATGTTTGAACATGTTATGGGGCCCCATCACCAATGAGGTATCGGTTTAATGAGGGCTACCGTTTCTGTGGGTTCTTCCCTTTAGGGTAGTAATAACGAGCAATCTAATTCCGCAACTAGTCAGTGATTGTGCACTGATTTTGAACAGCAAGGCCCAATTTTTCTTTTTATTGATAATGACTAAATAAATAAAATACCGAGATAATAAGTTCCGAAAAAAAAGGAGGACTTCGTTTCTGAAAGACAAAACTCGCCTATAACTTGTGGTTGGTATAACTGTGGTTTGTAGCGATTCGCAGATCATCAGAGAGATATCTGCCATAATAAATCAAATTTATATAACATGAATAAATTTGTCAAAATCCGCAATTGAAAAGCTCTCAATCAGTAACCCCCTTATTCATAATAAAGTTATCAAACGTTGATTAGCTAAAGTTCCGAAGTCATTATCTGACAGGTGACATTTGGTAATCGAAAGAGTGAGACGGGGCACACTATTACACTGATTTAGTTAAAAAGCGATTATGAATAAGGGGGTAAATGTTCAGCACATTTGTCGTTTCTAAAGATCTCACTCTTACAATAGCGCCTTTCGCTTCGAATTGAAGCGCGTGAACCGTTTTTGTGTCAAATGTTAAAAAATACCAATAAATCCTCGACAATATTCCGTTCAATTTAATATTATCCTCTTTAGATTTGATTTAATCAGCTTTTAACACTTCGAATTTTAACTTTGCTCCAAAAACAATTTATTTTGTAGATTTCACGTTTCATAATAAACTCAATCTACCAAGCAATGTATAATAACGTAGAACGATACGAAAAGAGGGTAGAACGATTCACAAAAAAAAATACATTCAGTTAACACTATTGAGCTAACATAAAAAGATTACGTAGGTCCCCTCGAAAAGGGACTGAAAAAGCAAATAAATAGATTCTATTATAAAAAAACCATTGAGTTACCTACATTTTCTTTGTTAGAATATAATAGGTATGTTATCTATTGTAGACCGTCCTTTATTGCGTATCACATACATGGAAAAATAATAGCGCTACATATTTAATATTGATAATGTAGGTAAATATATATCTTTTATACTTTCTATAAGTGTTCCTTTTACAAGTCACAAAAGAATTCCTTATATGTGATCGCCTTATAATGTTGTTTTACAAATATTGACATCCCTGCGACTCTGTTTACTACTTCGCTTATCTAAACGTTATTTCTGAGACCAATAAACTTACCATGTGATTATTCCGACACACTTTTCGGAGTACTAAAGGTTTTTGAAAGTGCGACTTTAACGAACCGGTTCCTTAAAATAATTTTGTCAAAACAAATGAATACAGGTTTGGCACAAAATTACCGAAAGTATTAATTAAATATCAACTGAGTAGTAACCGTGTTGTCTGACCAACTAGTCGATACAAATATATAAGTGGAGAAGAATAAGAAAATAATACAGAATTTGTATTTGTACTAAGGCCCAATTTTACCAACATTGAGCGTTGGCGTTCAGTAACTTTTATCCCAATTATTAAATGACAGTTGATCAGATTCGTATGCAAATTAATTTATGTCACACAACATATTTTTCTCGTATATCCGACGTTGGTAAAATTGAGCCTAAGTAGGTATAGTAATAACCATAATTTGACGAAGTTCCAATAGGAAACGTCTGAAGCTACAAAAGACATTTTAGTATCGAAGCAAGGCGTTGTCACTCGTATTATATGAATCATAAACCATTACTGGTTTTAGGGACACTAACAATGTTGTTGATATGGTTATCCGCTGCCAGCTATGGCTACGTTCTTGTCAATTAGGTAGTTTACGCAATATTTACTTTCGATCTTGTAGTTTTTTCCTTTCGCTAGTCTTTTCAATAATATTCTTACGTTATTGTTCGTTTATTCTTGTGTTATTGTTTCAAAAATATTCTAAAGACTTTAGAATTCTTACGTTACCTACCATGACTTGCGTCATGCACTAGCCTCATTTGCATTAGATTTCTTAAGTTTTTGTTTTGCAATATCGATTCTTAAGTGCTCGAGTTTTAAAAAGCCGCATTGTATAAGAAGTTACTCTCTCATTTTTTAAGGTGTTAAATTTAGCTTTGAAACCTCGAGGAGTAAACGAAATGTTTTCTAATAATCTAACCATATTTCAGATTATAGACATCAAGGTGAACTGATGATCATGGGGCATTAATAACTTTGAGTTTTAACATTTCAAATTCAATTATTATCCTTTTTGGGATTTATTTCGTTGGAAGAAAGCAGCAGTCAGTATTTTAGCAAGAATGTAGGTCTTTAGATTATCACTTTTAGAGTCCGCCTTAATGACTTCGGTGTTATGCTTCTTTTGAATACAACGAAGTTGGATAGAATCGATCAAGATACAATTATCATGGGGCTGGGGCCTGAGTAGATTATTTATTTCTAGTTCACTACGCACGAGTTATTCCAAACCACGGAACTAGAACATAACTTTCAACGTACACCTACTGCTGATGTTGACATTCCAAAAATACTCCGTAGTAGCACCAAACGTTGGATATAGGTCGTTAGAGAAACATGTGAAGTGAGCTCAGCAAACAAAGGCCTGGTAAGCGAAAACATTAGCAACTATTTCCTCGTAATGTGGTTATTTAAAGTTCACATTTACAAAGACCTCAATTGCTGGGAGAAAGGGATTTCAAAAGATCTTCTCTAGGCCAAAACAATAAGAGCATTCTTCAGATAAATTTTCTATGATAATAACAAATATATAGTGTATTTATTTACAACAAATATGTACAAAATACAATCTATATATAGAAAATTTCCTCTAGCCTGCCGCTGCTTCCGATTATCGGCACGTTCCCAGAAAGCTGGCAGCGTTTCCTCTTTGGATAGCCAAGCTGACGCGTTGGCGGAAAAAGCTCCCCGCCCGCTGGTCTCCGGAGGTCTCGATCAATTTTGATGACAAGGTGCGAGCAAAACGGCGAGCTTCGGACCCCCACGGTCCCATGGTCTCGACCGCAAAAGGCACAAAATATAATTGGTTCCAATCGATGCGTATTTTTTGAATTTTGAATTTTAACAAATTAGTTTATATTTTAAAGTCTATTAGATATAGGTATGCCATTTGAAGTTTTGAGGCCATTATCTAGTCCTTTATCATATTCAAGGTCTTCAGTACGCAGATCTGAATAGGGAAGCGTCTTTGCCTTCTCTCTTCTTCGATGTAAGAGTTTACTCCAACCGAATGAACATATACAATAGTTAATTAAATTCCAGTCATTGACAAAAAATACCAGTACTAGTTAATGGACCATTGGCTTAGAAAACCGTTACATTCATAAATTGTCAATCTCACACATGCCAGACGAGTTTTAGAATCCTTGATCATGAACTCGGATCGGACAGACTAGAACAAGGCTGCACCTAGGTCTAGTTGTAGATTACATGCCTTGTTAAGCATTACGTGTTTGGCTTCTTGAAGGTGCTAATAAATTTCTAATTGAAATTGGCAATGTTATTTTGCAGTCTGAATTACCCAGTTACATAGAAATTCATTTCATTGCTTTGATGGTCTTTGGTACAAGAAGAAGAACACTGCTAGGAGAAGTAGTAATAACTACAAATTATGATAGTAAATAAATTGTGGAATATACTCTTTTGTGGACACACACAGAGGACCAAAACAAACATTCCATCTCAGTGCAAAACGAAGTAGTAGTAGTAGTAGCAAGTATTTTGGATATAATAGGTATATCAAACAGGTGGTAACTCACCTGTATAGAGTCACCCCCTTATTTATAATCGCTTTTTAACTAAATCAGTGTAATAACTCCCGTCTCACTCTTTCGATCACCAAATGTCACCTGTCAGGTAAAGACTTCGGAATTTTAGCTAATCAACGTTTGATAACTTTATTATAAATAAGGGGGTCAGTCTGCATGCAAAAAAGTCTATTTAAATAAAATAATTTTGATTTTTTATCGTGTAGTTCACTTACGGTTATTCGATGCAAATTTTTTGCCCATCCAGAGATCATTGCAAACTCCTGTTCGCCGGATTTTTTTGATGCAATTTTTTGGATTTCACTTATAATTAACGGCAAAACAGGGAACTATTTGAATGTCTCAATACGTATTAATTTTGAGTCTTACATACTTTATTTACGTGAGCTTTTTTGTTTCTTACATACTACATTGTTCAATGAAAGAGAATTGATTTCATGTTCAGACGATTAACCATTGGTTATCAGATTTATCATTCTCGTGATTACGTCTAACAAACTTCAGTTGTAGAGTGAATCACTGAATGCGCTAACCTGGGCCCTTCTGACGTCATAGTTGCCTTCGCAATATCGTGAGTCTATCAAATAGGTTAAGCTGACGTGCATTGCATTGTATAATGAAAAAAAAAGAACTTAGATTTTCTAGAATGAATTTTATTTGCCAAGCTAATAACAAACATAACATCATCACAGAATATTCAATAGCAGGTTCTAGTAACATCAGTGATGAGAATGCATATTATATTCTGTAAAGTCCACATAATTAATGTAAAATGCGCTGCTTACAATTTTATTTCAATGTAGACTTATCTCATTACCATTCTAGTGTAGGTATTACTTTACGAAATCTTGAGGAATCGACTATCGATTTAATATAGTCTGAGATAATAATATCTCTTTAATACCTACTTTAAACAACTTGGTTGGGGAAGAGTTGTTTACAAACATAGTAAAAGAGCTGGGGGCCAAGTCTGCTATGTCATTCCGACACGATTCAATTGCAATTCAATTATCATTGAGCCGATGTGCGCAGTCTAATATTTCATAATGGTCGCATAATGGTCTCATAATGGTCTCTTATTAGCGCTCCTGTACACACGGCAACACATCAAGCTATACATTTCCAGTATAAGCTGATCTCGCATTGTATAGGATCTCCGTACAATAAGAGGTCAGCTTATATTGGAAATGTATAGCTTGATCTGTAGCCGTGTGTACACGATGCCGCCGCCGCGCCGCTACCGCGACGTTGTCCGCCATTATTTAATTGAGTTATTCCCAAAGACTACAGTATATACTTGGTTATTCCATTGCCAGCCGCCAACGAACGTGCAACACGTTTCATCTCCGTAGCTAGTAATGTATTACTGACAACTGTATAGAATGATTTAATCAAGCGGCGGCGGCGCGGCTAAGGTGCGGCGGCGGCGCGGTGCCGGTGCGGCGGCGCACAGTGTTCGGAATGACTGTATTACGAGCTACTTTGAGTTTTCATGTGCATTTTATTTTATTTCAATGTATAAACACATTATATTACTAAGTATATGTTGTGTATATATATATATATGTATATATAGTGTGTACACATATATATATACATATACTGGGTGGAGATTTCGAGATGGCATATTTTCGAAACCTATGTTGGGTTAGTCATGCTGAACAACTTTTACTATGGACCAACACTGAATACTCAAAAAAAAATTATTCGAAAATATGCCATCTCGGAATCTCCACCTGTTATAGAATTAAATAAAAATATATTTTTGTAATGTTTATTTAATTTTGTTATCTTTATATAAGGAAATTGTTAAGTTGAATTGAATTGAACGATGATCAGCCGTTTGCCTCTTCATCTGATGAGTGCGTCTTTTCAGGCGCTTCTGGAGCTTTCAGTAGCTTTAATACTTCTGGCGTCAAAGTCTGATGCTGGATATTAATGGATCCGAGGAGATGAGGAGAGCATGTAGCAGGTCTTCAATTGTCTGTTTCCTTCCAGTTTTTCTCTCTATAATAGCGGCAGTCTTTGTGTCTAGACTCTAGAGTTTATTCGCTGACCTATAGGAAGCACAAGGGATTCGACCATGCCTTCGAGCAGGTTTCGCAGGTGTTACAGGTTGTTCGGCGTCTTGATTTTGTCCTAACCAAAGCTGTTTTTGTAGCTAGTCGTTGAATTTTAAAATAAACTTTTCTTAATTTCTTACAGCATTCCATTTCTTGGTTAACACAGCAGAAAACACCTTTATTTTAATTTTACGAGCTTCTACTGGAAGTCCTGGAATCTCTGAAGAGACATAGTCTACCATCCGAGCAGCAGACGATACCTAATTTGCTTGACTGACCAGTTTATGACGAAATAAATGATCGAAAAGGTGAAGGCGTGTTATTCCCCGTGTGCCACGTGGTATGGGAAAATAAATATTACTCAAATGTCGCGCGGAAGCGCATATTGAGACTACCTTCATTCGAAAGCTAGATAAATACTCTAATTTCACAAAAAAAATTGAATGGCTGGAATTGGCTGGGAAAAAGTTGCAATCTATTAAACATTAAAACATTTTTCAAATTATGCTTTTTTTTTTCAATTTATATTTTATTTATTTTCTCATAGTACAAATTTATTTATGATGAATAAATTGGTGTATATCCTACCTGTAGATGTGGAGGCCATGATGCACCAAAAATTCTATAGAAAAACTCAATAACTGTTTTAAGAACCGAGCGTAAGTAAGTGCGATGATTCGTGGCTAACAAAAGTGTCTGACCAGTAATTATTTTCGCGTGGGTTTAGTGCAGTGTAGGTAGGTGACCATTGCACAAATCGAAAAAAAAATTGTGGGTATGAACTGGACGACTAATAATTTGTCCTAATCACTTACCAATTTCAGTTTATCTTTCCATGACGTTTATACCTAAAGTAGCTCGTAATATAGTCATTCCGAACACTGTGCGGCGGCATCGTGTACAGGGGCGCTTAGTGTTGTGATAGATAGTAGTAGAGTTGCCATAATAAAACAACTCATTTCCGTAAGTATTTATTCAAATAATTATTTAAATAGTTTGAACTCATAATTACGTAGATACCACCATGACAGTTGAAATTATTTACAGATACACGATAAATATTAAATCTAAGTTATCCATACTTAATATTATCAATGCGAAAGCAACTCTGTTTGTTTGTTTGTTACTTTTTCTCGACTAAACGGCTGAACATAGGTATGTAGTACCCGGGTTATGATATAACCCGGGGAAGGGCTTAGGCTATGATCTTTTGTCTCAAAAAATAATCTTGAAAGGGGTGAAATAGGGTTTGTATAAGCAATCCATAATTCCTCAAGTTAGGGATCTGAACATTCATTATTTAGGCTTTGGATAACAAAAAAGATTCTTTTAAAAATTCTTTAGATGCACTCCTATTTAAAGTCCTTACAAAAAAAAATGCTATTACCATGGTCATTTTATGTTGATAATATTTTACATCATATAATTTGGATGCATAGTTTTTGAGATACTTCTTCAAAAATAACAAAAAGATCGCACGCTTATTTAGTTAGGAATTGGTGCGGGACGCGGCGTGGGGCATACGGATTAGAGAGGTACTCTATAATTTTTGACAAGATTTAATTTTTATACTTTGTCGGCGTGATGAATATGTATACTCATGCCACATTACAGCTTTCTAGTACTAAGTTTCTGAGCTAAGCCGAGGACAGACCAATTCCCACCTGCCTTCCCATTGCCTGACAAACCATGCGGTTATACATCCCGAATCTTGGGGATCGTAAGGCAAATGACGCGGACAGACAGAGGGATGTACTTGGCGAAACGTCGGGTTCCTTGTTGATGAAACCCTACAATTGTGGAACTGACTGGTGTTATTCGCTAGTAGGTAATTTCATACAATTGACTCGTCTTACTTGGTTTTGATGAAGGTGGGTTGGCCATTTCACATATTTTTTTTAAATGGTTGGGATATTGAGTGTCTCAGTAACTTATCTCAGCTCTTGACACAGATTTCTGTGAGACAGTAAGGAAATTGCTCTGCCCAACTAATGTCTGGTATGACCCAGTAGCATAAAATGCCATAGCAATCAGAATCTACAATAGAAATATTATTGGCATAACAAGCGATATGTATGTATAGTAACAATACAGGTCGTTATTTTGGTCAGCGACGAGCGACTCTGGGTCGATAATACAAATGATACTGGTGCCTAAAAAAATATAAAAAAAATAATTTATTTTTTTTAAATATTAAAAATAAAAAAAATTAAATTTTGAAAATCATGTTATAAGCTAAAGTGTAGACATAATACTCAACGGGAGTACGAGGGAGTAAAGGGGTGGGGCGATGGCGGCTTGCGCCTAGCTCTAGTCTGTGCACGTGCCTAGTAACCATACTTTGCGGTAATTTTATTTCAAATTGAATAAGGTATTTCTCAACATATTTACAGTATTTAATGGAATAAGTCCATTTTTGGCGAATATATATTTTGTACTACCGCTCCTGGGTCGCTTGTCGCCGACCAAAACAACACCCTGTATATTAGATAATTCTTAATTGTACACCATAAAGCTGTAAACAAAAAGAACAAGGCCCTTAAAGAACTCATTGTATTAGAAACATACAAATTATGAATTTATTATATTCATACCTTCATCGCGACAGATATGCCATCACTTCGCCATCTCAGTATAGAACTCATATTTATTTCAATGTTCAACTACTACTAAATGCCCCAAATGTCAAAAATGCAATAGCCGCACAATCGTCTCATAATGATAAAAATATTTTCAAGTGATCTGTCAAAAGATTATTGGATGGCGAATATATCTAGAGACATTAGGCGTCCCGATCAAGGGTAAATCAGGACGTGTCACCAGACCCCTGAAAATCGGGACGTCCCGCGCAAATCGGGACACCTGGCAACACTACCTACCATAGTGAAAGGTTATAGTGATAGGTTTGAAAACAATAGTAGTAAAAAAAAATACCGAACAGTCTCCCCCACGACAGTGGTAGAACTGGTAGAGTCCCGGTTAGCGTCACTGCAATTCGTTAATTAGTTTTTAAGTCTGTAAATGAGAATCTTATTCCCAAACGGTATCTTTTAATTAAACTATCATTTTGTTATTCTGGTAAAACAACTGCGACGTTAGTTAGGTATTTCTACAAGGTCACACACACATTGTATCAACAAAACATTGTTTATTAAATCTTGCCTTGCCTAGTTTAGAATCAAAACATCTAAGGCACAAGTCTTATTAGGTTACATATCAAAAATGTATAGGTAGGTAGGTAGGTACTAGGAGTATACCTAGCACCCTGACAATAAAATTCAATTCAAATTCAAAAATTGTTCAATATTCTATAGGCCCTAATAAGGCACTTACGAACGTTACAAATGTTACAATAGAGATGATTCCTAGGTAAAAAAAAAAAAAAAAAATAGTAAGGTGTAATAGGGCGATGATAGCTCAGTGGTAGTGGCGTCGAATACCGAGACGATGGTTCGAATCCTACAATGAGCTTGAGCTTTTGGTGAAGGAAAACATCGTGAGGAAACCTGGTGAACCTGGAAACATGGTGGTAGGGTACTTTGTAGTACCCATCTGGCTGACTACCACCCTCAAATTGAAAAACACCTATCGGTGTGTAGCTGCTGCACTTGAGAGCCAGTTCCTTCTAGGTTTTTTGTACTTACCACCTTCGGCCACATCATCACTAACGATGGTGAGATTGTGGTCAAACACATAAGCCTATACACACAATGATATTATAATAAAAAGAGGTAGGTAGGTATACACAGTAAAAGATTTTTTTTTTTAATTTAAATTGAGATTACAAATTATCAAAGTAAATTCAAAACCTCGACTTACCTCAGTGGCGCAGTTCAAAGCAACAAGTTCACGGTCAACACACACAAAAACTGTACAAACTGATCACCACTAAACTCAAACAATGCAAACTTTGTAAACACTTGTGACACACGCGACAGCGATCTGCGCTGCACGCACTAGCTTCGACAGCGTCGGATGCTCAAATTCGGACCTGACCAATGTCCAAAATCGAAACAATATTAGTTATGTCGAGTGAAAGTTTCCGCGATAACGGCGACGAGGTTATGTTATTGTTGTGATAAAGCGGGAGCGTCGACACGATGCGAACTCCGCGCTATTACTGAACAACGAACGAACTGAAGTGAATTGCGATCCGCGAAACGGTTAAGGGCTTATTACATCTTCCTATATTTAGGATCCTAACTAGGATGGTTCTAACAAGGAAGCAGGAAGCTACTTATTACACTACACTATCTTGCTTTCTAACTAGGACGCGGCGAAGAGTATAGCAACTATACTTAAAGCGGGACGGACGACTCGTAGGGATGTAACAAAGGTCGATTTAAAAAAAATATAACTATACTTACATCGATGTTCTTCCGATGTTTTAAGTTTTTTATTCTCTCAAACCGATCACACAAATAAGAATTTCAATGAATACAAATGAGCTCCTTTATGTTAAAATAAAACAAAATTGAACTTTATGTAAGTAAGTACCAAGTATTAATTTATAAATAATGTAGTACTTTCAATGTACGGATTATTTTTCTATTATTGTTTCTTGATTACTAATGACCTATACATTCATCCCTCAAAATATACGCCAAGACTTTAGAAGGGCCTTATATAATTATTTCAAAACATCGATGTTTTGAAATAATCATATATTGTACGGATTATTATTCTATTATTGTTTTTTGATTACTAATGACCTATACATTCATCCCTCAAAATATACGCCAAGACTTTAGAAGCCTTATATAATTATTTCAAAACATCGATGTTTTGAAGAACAATGTTACATCCCTAAACGTCCTAAATCGGAGCGACGCGATTACACTTTCCTGTTTAAGGAAGCAGAGCGGTTGGGACCTTCCTATCTCACTACTTAGGACACTAACCGTTCTTTCTGCGATTACACGTTCCTATTTCCTAGTTAGGATCCTAAAAATAGGAACGTGTAATAAGTGCTTTAGCAGCCTAGCAGAGAGAATGGAATGACGCGCGCGAAGCACGATGCGACGCGAGTCGCGTAGCAATCGCAATCTTTTCTCGGTCGCGGATTTGCGTCGCGAGTATGCGCTACTCGTTTATAGAACCGCATCCGCATGCTACAAACCCTAGCGATAAAAATGCTACAAACCTAAATTAAACCACGCAACACACAACGCATCATTATCTAACGACTACTAGGTACCTACAGTATCAAGCTAGCGATAGCGACAGAACTACTAAAGCTGATGTTGTAGTTTAGTAGATAGAGTAGGTACCTACTTACTTACTTACCCACGTAGTACCTAGTAGATTAGATTACGATGAGTGAAGAGCGTAGGTACAATGCTCCGAGACTACAAGATCATTGACACACTTATAGTAGACTGTCAATCAAGGGTTGTATGTAAGACACAAATCCCACACGAGATATTTTGGCGACGACAATAGTTCGAGTCGAGTGTGAGATTTGTTTGTAGCTTATACCTGCCTTAATTTCCAGGAGGTACTATGAACAAAGTAACAAAAGCGAAATACTTATGCATTACAAAATATCCTTCCCAAGTTTATCTGAACTAACTTTCAGTATTGTTGTTTTGCAGTTATTTTGACCCATATAATATTAATCCTTATCTAATTAAATGAGTTAGTTATGTAGATAATAGTAGATTATTAACCAAGGGGATAAAGCAGTGTCTTCTGTCGCGGGTGACGATTTAAATCGCGAGCGTAACGAAGGACTCGAGGTTTACTCCCGAGCGTAGCGAGGGTGTTAAAAACTTAAATCACGAGCGAAGCGAGGGATTTAAGACGAGTCCTGAGTGTAGCGAGGGATTTAAGTTCACCTAAGACTAAGACAGCTTTATCACCGAGGAAAATACTCTACTTTTCGTACCTGATGGGTTATTGCGTAAAAATATTAATATGGAAAACGAGGAGCCTCCTAGGATAAAGGTAAGGACTTACCAGGAACTCCAGGAACTCCTATGGTAATCCAGCACAGTGATAAGCACCACTATTTCACATCAATTCACCAATCACAAAGTCCAATGCTTCCCGGTCTGTAGCGTCTTTCGTACTGAATGTTGCGGGGCGCGCGCGTTTCGTTTCACTCGCACACACGCGTTTGGCGATGCGTCGCCGAAGTATGTAGAAGATTCCCGAAGCTCTTTTCTCGCTTTCACATATGATGTGGGAAAAGGAGAGGAATCGGGAAGTAGAGGCTCGTCATTGATACTCAATATGAGTAGGTTTCTACTATAAATATTATTATAGGTATTTTGGCCTAAACATCCTCCGCCGCCTTGAGAATACGTAGTGTTCTCAAAAGAAAGAAAAAATAATTAATTATAAGAACTAATTACAGATTATAATAATTACTAAAGTACTGAATATAAGATGCGGTATGATTAATTTTTATTGTGAGGGTAATGGACATAACTTGACAATGGGTCTTTTGAATGATCCATTTGAAGTTTTTACTAAAGCGACGCGGATATTTCCATCCTTGCCAGGATAAACTTGTGATATTATGCCCAACGGCCAACGTAAAGGGGGAATATCATCTTGGTGTATAAGAACCACAGTACCAATCTTAATGTTATCTTTATCAATGAGCCATTTCTGTCTAACTTGAAGATTATGTAAATATTCTATACGCCATCTTTTCCAATAGCTACACACCATCTGATCTAATAATTGTTTCCGACAACGTAAAGATATGGTTTCCTCGGACACATTCTGAAGCGGCAATGAAGTCAATGGTGAAGCCATTATAAAGTGAGCGGGAGTAAGAGGCTCCGGGTATGGATCCTCAGATAAAATGCAAAGCGGTCTAGAATTTAAGACTGTTTCAATTTGGGTAAGAACAGTGAGGAGCTCTTCATATGTGAGGAGCTGCGAACCGATAACACGGTATAAATGAGTTTTAATCGATTTTATATTAGATTCCCACAATCCTCCGAAATGTGGGGCGCGGGGTGGAATCATTTTCCATTCAATGCGGTACTGATCGGTAAGTAGTTCTTGTAATTGAGCTTTAGCTCCGACAAAGTTAGTTCCGTTATCGGAGTAAAGAAAAGAAACAGGTCCTCGACGGGAAATGAATCGCTTAAAAGCGGAAATAAAAGTATCTGATGACACATCAGTTGCCAATTCGATGTGTACAGCTTTGGTTACTAAGCATATAAACAAACAAATATATGCCTTTTGGCTCTTTTGACCTCTGCGTTTACATAATGTTACTTTAATGGGTCCAGCATAGTCAACGCCCGTATGCACAAACGCTTTGGTCTCCTGAACGCGGCAAGAGGGTAAATCAGCCATTTTTGGGCTGAGAAATGAAGGGGAATTTTTAAAACAAAAGTTACATGAATGTACTCTGTGTCTAATGACACTTCTAGCGGACAGTATCCAATATTTCTGGCGCAACAGTGAGCTCAGAAGATTGGCACCAGTATGGCAATGAGCACGGTGATAAATAGTCTATAATAAGATGAGTAACGTGGTCATATTTAGGTAAAAGAGCGGGATGCTGAGCTTCATACGGAAGATTTGCATTTGCAAGTCTACCTCCAATTCTAATAATTTTATCTTGATCTATAAAGAGGTCAAGTTTTTTAAGCGGGGAAGATAATTTAACTTTTTGAATATTATTAAATAAATTTTGAAAATGAACTTGTTGTACAGAGCGTATTAAATATACTTCAGCTTTATTTAGCTCAGAAGCTGTGATGCGGCTGTGACCTTGATCACGAGAAATTATGCGAGAAAATCTAAGTATGTTTACTATTATACGTAATAGTTTATTCCATGATGAGTATTTCAGAGCAAGCTCGTAAATTAAATTAGGCTCAACAGAAGCGGACGCGGTACAAGTAACAAGTGTTTTACTATTAAGTTCACAGCATTCGGGACTAAATGGAGTGATAGGCCATTCTGAAACTGGATCTTTTAACCATTTCGGGCCGTGCCACCATAAGTGATGTGACACTAGCTGCTCAGGTAAAATACCTCTAGAGAGACAGTCGCTAGGATTTTCTATACCACTAACGTGGTAGAAATGTTTTGGGTCAAGATTTTCTTGACATTTAGCAATGCGGTTACTAACGAAAACATTCCATCTATGTGGAGATGAATGTATCCATGACAGAGTAATTTTAGAATCGGAGAATGCGAATATATTATCAATAGCGGTTCGAGCACTATAAGTCTCATTAATTAATTTAATAAGTTTTGACAGAAGAACAGCGGCGCATAACTCTAAACGAGCAAGCGAAACTACCTTTACAGGTGCAACCTTTGATTTCGCACACACCAACCGTACGTGTATGTTACCATCAGGATCGGTCACATGTAAATATATGACGCAGCCATATGCTTTAAGACTGGCATCAGCAAATCCAACAATATTTGTTTTGCAGCCCATGGAAACGGCTAAATGACGCGGTATTTTTAATGTAGAAAGAAGAGGCAATTGCTCTTTGAATTTATTAAAGAGAGAAACGATAGAGTCTGGGGGTGTTTCATCCCAATCAATATGAAGATTCCATAAATCTTTAATTAATAATTTGGCAAACAATACCACTGGGGCAGCAAATCCGAGTGCATCCCACAAGCGGGCAATTGTTGACAGTATGAATCTTTTGGTGCACTTGTCGTGTAAATCAGATGTAGTAAAAGTGAAGCTATCATCTGCAGGAATCCATTTGAGGCCTAGAATTTTGAGGTTATCATTGTCTGAAAAATCTATAGCAGCCCGATTGGATTGCGGCACAGAGACAAGCAAATCCTTTGAGTTACTCGCCCATTTGGTGAGATCAAAACCACCAGCTTTAAAAAGAGAGATGAGCTCTTGAGATAAGACTTTAGCTTCTTCTAAAGAAGGAATGGAAGTGGCTAAGTCATCCATATATAGTTCACGCGAAGCTACTTCAGCCGCGCGAGGGAATAGGTTTTTCTCATCCGAGCATAACTGGCGCACAGTGCGCATGGCTAAAAACGGACTGGACTTAAGACCGAATGCAACTCGGTTAAATTGAAATACGCGGATCGGATCATTGGGATCAAAGCGGAATAATATTTTTTGATATTTTCTATGCTCATCAATAACAGCAATTTGTAGGTACATTTGTTTTATATCTGCTGTAATAGCAATGGGAAATAAGCGGAAGTTCAGTAATACAATAAACAAGTCAGATTGTAAATTGGGTCCCGTATGTAAAATATCATTTAGTGATATGCCATTGTGACATTTAGCACTAGCATCGAGTACTATACGAACTTTTGTTGTTTCTTTGTCTTGCCGTACGACGGGATGGTGCGGTATGAAGTACCCTTTATCATGGTCGTCAGAATCGGAAGGCAATATTTCAGATAAGTATTTTTTATCTAAGTACTCCTGTATAACCTCATTATAACTAGCGCGTAGCTGTGGATCGCGTAGCTTGGTACGCTCCAAAGCAAGTAAACGGCGGTGAGCAACGGAACGGGAATCACCTAACACGTCAGGATCCTCACGAAAAGGTAACGCGGTGCAATATCTGCCTGCGGAGTTCCGTGAGAAGTTACGAGAGAACAGCTGTTCACACTCCTTTTCGGCTGAGCTCATAAATTTTTGCGCGGGAATTTCTTCGAGCTCCCAAAACTTAAGTAGGGAATCATCTAAAGAAATAGTAAGGTCATTGGGACCAGAAATGAAAAAAGTCGCGGTATTAAAATAAGTGGATGCATTTTTATTAATATTAGAGTTAGCGGGAACATCGCCCATAAGAATATAACCGAACACGGTTTCAAGGGCAGAAGGAGCGGGAGGTGCAATAATTTTTTGACCTAATAATAAAAATGGGAACAATTGTGCCCCGAGAACTACTTCGACCTCTCCGGGGATGTGCCACAGAGGGTCAGCGAGCGGTAAGTTACCTAAATGTTGCACTATAGAAGTCTCAACATATTCAGTCGGTAACCTGTCAGTAATGCAATCAACGACAAGAGCGGTAATATTATAAAAATATTTTTTATTTTTCGCGGTTATTTTAAGTTGAACGTAGCCGTGAATAGGACGCGAAGTGGATCCTACACCCTTTATAAAAGAATTGCTAAGCGGTATTATATTTAAATTTAGTTGTTTACAACAGGCAGTTGTAATTATGTTGTTTTGAGACGCGTTATCTATTAAACATCTAACTAAAATATATTTATTGTCCTTATTAGACGCATAAACTTGAGCGGTTGATAAAAGTACAGTAGTATGGGAAGGATTTAATTTATTAAAAGAATCGCGTTCGTTATCATTATTCTTATCAACTCGCGCTCGGGTGCATAGCGACACCGGTTGTGGAGCGTCCGTAGCGTTAGAAGGAGACGCGGTCAGATGCGCGGGCGAGGCTGCGCACGGGCACGGTCGCGGCGCGGCGCGGGCGGCGGCGGACGGCTGCGCGCAAAGCTGCGCGTCCTGCACGTGTGGAAACGGCGCGATGCGGTTATCGCTATTATCAAGACGCGCCGAGTGAGAGGGACGCGAGTCAGAAACTATTTGTTGCGATTGCGAATTGCTATCCAAATGCAAAAGAGAATGATGGTGTTTATTACAAGTTTTACAACTATACGACGACTTACACTGAGAAGCAGTATGCGTAAGGCTAAGGCAGTTTACACAGCCTCTTTTAGATTTAACAAAATCTAAACGATCTTTAGTATTAAGTGCTTTAAAAGAGGAACAATTAAAAATCTGATAGTGATCAGATTTATTACAAAATAAGCAAGTGCTTTTATTATTATTATGGCGTGCAAGGAAAGCATGTTGGACTGTATTTGAATTACGCGGTTGAGACCGAGAAGCGGGCGGATTATTAAGGTTGCTACCGACTGGGGCGGTTCGCGCGGAGCCAGCAATTGGCGTAGAAGTGCGGTCTAATATTTTTACTTGCGATTTAATAAAATCAACAAAATCCTTATAAGAAGGAATTTCTTTATACCTCATAAACATTTCAAAGGAATTAGCGGTTGCGGGATCTAACTTCTTTAAAGCTAAAGAAAGTAAGATAAAATCTTTCATATCTTCAATACCCAACTGTTCCAAAGCAGATACAGAAGCGTGGAAAGTTTCAATGAACGTATTTAAAGACGCGGAATTATTTAATACGGGTTTAATATTGAATAAATTAGACATGTAGTGTGAGCCTAATGCTCTTTTATCTTGATATTTTTTAACTAAGCTGTCCCAAATAGAATTATAATTATCACCGGACGGTATAATACCTGCCGTGATTTTTAAAGCATTTCCTGTTAATTTACCTACAAGATATTGTACTCTTTGAGAATTCGAAAGATCAGGATTTGAATGTATATTAGATTTAAAAGATTCAAAGAAGACGGGCCAATTTTCTATTTTTCCATCAAATGACGGAATTTGAATTGGTGGTAGTTTGATACGACCTTTATATTGGGACGGAATAGTATTCTGCGCAGACACATTCGACTAGGGATTGCAAAATCCGAATTTTTTTCAAATCTGGATTTCAAGTTTATCATCACATATAAATCCGGATTATCCGGATTTTTCGAGTTTTGGTAAAATTTTATTGCAATCTTTTGTAATTTTAAATTGTACGCGTAGTTCTATGCTAAACTATTAGTAGTTTGAAGATGGGTGTTCTATTTTATTGTTTTCCATTGTTTTTGAATAAAAATTAAATAAAATTGGAAATATTCTAAAAAAATAAAATATGGACTTGCGTTTGGCCACTGAGCCAGTCATTAAGGATAATGACGAAACCTAAGTTGGAGCACGCTTACCCAGATGAAACCTATTCACCATGGCCTTGAAAGTGCCTAGATTGTAAGAGTCAGGTAACACAGACGCCGGCCAGGCCGGTGGAAGCAAGTTCCACTCCCTTGCTCCGCATGACAGGTATGTCAACAACGTACGGGTCAAAATTTTCACGGCTTCTTGTGGTTCGGAGTAAAAATGGGGATGGTGGTTGGAATAAGGTTGAACAATTCCTGCACACACTCTCCAAATATATCTTGTAGAAAACCGATTAGGCAAGCAACCTTTCTTCGATCGTCGAGGCTCGTGAGTTACATCCTAATTAAAGTCTCATCTCCGATGAGTGAGATGAGATGATCTCTTGGTTGCATTAAAAGTGACCAGATTGGCATTGCCCCAATCGGAGACTGCCTGTAAGGTCACTTTCAAACGCTCTACCATGGTTTCTTGCAACAATTCGCTCCAGCCTCGCGCGCTGGAAATATAGATAACGATGCAATCTTCTGCGAAACTAAAAAAGTTTTTTGTTGAAAAAATGAACTCACTATCGTATTATTCAGGTGCGAAAGGGCTATGACTACATGAATAAACCGTTCGCTCAGGAAATTGGAAACCCAAGC
Organism: Polyploca ridens; assembly: GCA_951394255.1. Taxonomy (NCBI): domain Eukaryota; kingdom Metazoa; phylum Arthropoda; class Insecta; order Lepidoptera; family Drepanidae; genus Polyploca; species Polyploca ridens. The sequence continues at coordinate 9,313,362 of OX596258.1, forward strand.
GTACAGACCACCAGAGACTCCATATCAAGGAAGATTACTTAGAATAGAAGGCTGGTGTGCCAGACACGAAATTTAAAAAAAAATAGATCAGCCGATGTACAAAATGCTTTCAGCGGTAACCCATCTAGAACTATAATTCTTGATATTACGTTGTACAGAGTTGTTACTCGCGCCGCGCGCGCGTCGCCTCCATCTAAGACTCGCTGGCCGACTTAGCTACTAGCTAGATGGATGAGCGGGAGCAACTAGCAGCGTGTGAGCCGAGCGGTTTATAGATTTTATTATAGACCTTATAAGCACCATGAACAGACACGGCAACGCAAACGCGAGAACTAAAGCGCAGGAGTTTTAAATATTATGCGGATTTGTGTGTTAGAGTAATACTGACCTATATCTACTGGATATTCAATGATGAGAATTGTAATTATCAGTTACGAGGCGGGAAATTTGATTTTTATTTATTTTTTTTACCTTCGTAGAACAATATGGATAGATGTTTCAGTGATTAGCGACAGTAGAAGTTCATTTGGTACATTGTGTCAAAAATGTTTTTTGTATAATATGAGCCATATTTGAACATTTTTCACGGTTTCTCTAAAAACCGTAAAACTTACTATTTTGGGAAATGTACAAAAATAAATCTTAAACAAAAAGTATCAATTCTACAACATGCTAAATGAACTACTGGTCGCGAATCACTGACATATCTATCCATATTGTTCTATGAAGGTAAAAAAAAACTCGAAAAAAATCAAATTTCCCGCCTCGTAACTGATGATAACCTTAAATTCGAAAAAACCGGATTTGATTCTGAATATTCGGATTTATAAATAGGCCCAAAAATCCGGATTTTTCAGTCATTTTCGAATTTCGAAGTATCCGGATTGCAATCCCTACATTCGACGTAGTATTTGTCTTACTGACGATAAGAGAACGAACCCTTTCTATTCGGGTGTACACTGTATCAAAGGAAATCATTTTTTTATAATCAATCTTATATTCTGGATCAAGTTGCATATTTAACGCGTTAATTGTATCTAAATTGGCACTAAATTCATGACGAATTGTACTAATAATTTCAGTGTCCGCCATGAATGTCTCTGAGGAACGAAGGTCTGCACTCGCGGACGTGGAAATATTCTTAGAAGAATCATATAAGAACGATAATTGTTCAAAAATAGCTTCATTTTTAGCTTCCAATATTTTAATTTTAATTTCAATAGCTTCCATTGTGAAAGATTGCGTAATAATAAATTGCAAAATTACCTAATTAAAGTAAAATGTTGTAGGTAAGTAGGTATATCCAACAGTTTAGGCACCTACCTATAGGCATGAAAGTTTATTTCAAGTCGACAGACAAGGCTCATAGAATGCAATTATATGCGTAGTAATAGTACAAATAGTAAGTACGTATTGCGGTTATTAGTACACCATATGATTTCGTATAATAAGATACGAATCGGTACCTATAAAATCAAAGTCCTAAAAATATGGAGGAGCGGCGGCGGTATTGAATACCTAACTACTTTTTATCACGATTGGCGTGGTAAAAATGGCGGGAGTACGAAATATCGTATTTATATAGTCTAAAACCTATTTATGAGGTATAAGACTTGCGTATTATGAGGTATATACCTATTTAGAGGCATAAAACCTATAGAAAGCGGGAAATTATACGTGATTTGATATGAAATTAAATTGCTGTAATGGCTGACTCAAAATGAATCCGCTCGAAGGCGTACCAGAAAAATGATGGGTTTTTGCGTAAAAATATTAATATGGAAAACGAGGAGCCTCCTAGGATAAAGGTAAGGACTTACCAGGAACTCCAGGAACTCCTATGGTAATCCAGCACAGTGATAAGCACCACTATTTCACATCAATTCACCAATCACAAAGTCCAATGCTTCCCGGTCTGTAGCGTCTTTCGTACTGAATGTTGCGGGGCGCGCGCGTTTCGTTTCACTCGCACACACGCGTTTGGCGATGCGTCGCCGAAGTATGTAGAAGATTCCCGAAGCTCTTTTCTCGCTTTCACATATGATGTGGGAAAAGGAGAGGAATCGGGAAGTAGAGGCTCGTCATTGAAACTCAATATGAGTAGGTTTCTACTATAAATATTATTATAGGTATTTTGGCCTAAACAGTACCATTTGCGAAAAAATTAACACAATAATAATATGAGATAAGCATTTATTAAAAATAATGACAATTAAAAGTAAAAGTTAACATTCGAAACATTGGTCCAATTATTGATAGAGAGAGTTACATTTTTGTTCGGTACATTTATTGTTGATGAGTTGATTTGCGTATTCCTTTTTCAAAAAGATGTATAATGCTTTATATACAAACTCAATGGTGTAAACACAGATGTAGTTCAGTATACATTTCGGTAAGTATTCCAAATTTAAATCACATTCTCCCCCTAGACGATGAATGAAATTCAGTACAATTTTCTTTACCTGTTTTTAACAGATTAAAAATGACTATTGTTATATTCGCTTTTTGTGGCATAGGATGTCACAATATTGAAACCATACAGTTAATAAAAGAAAGAAAAGTACTTTTACAAGAAAAGAAGGATAAAACTCAACGACTTAAGATTTCAGAAATTAGTAAAAAGATTACAGAATGTATTAGAAGAGATAGAAAACTAAAAAGACAAAAAGCTATATTGAGAAAACGGAGCTCTTAAAGAATTAAACGAAAAGAAAGCTTGGATGCCAAATATAAAGAACAAAGATGATATCGTACAAGTAAAAGGCCCGAGATACTCAATATTGCTTCAGATTTTTATAAAAACTTGTATCAAGGTAAGAAGACAGGACCGACCGTTAATGAAATTGATACTCTAACAACAGATGTAGAGCCAATACCAATAATGTTAAAGGATGAAACAATGAGAGCTATTACAACGCAAAATCTGGATAAAACACCTGGATCAGATCAATTACATAATTACATTATGATTGACCCTATCGATTGATGCCATAAAAGTACAGGTATGTTTTCGGATTTTAGTCCGGTTCGATTCCCGAGTGTGGAAAGTGAATTTTCGAAAATCTTTAAATGCAGATTTGTTTCTTTTTGAAAATAAAGGAATGTTTCCTTTCAGTAAAGTTTGCTATCTCCAGTATTTAGAGTACTTTCCCTCCAGGTGAGGTTAAAAAATTCCATCCTGTATGTCATATTTACTCGTACATATACAGTATATGTCCGAGTAAATATTATATAATGATATAGTTCCCCACGCGACAAACATAAACGAACAAGTTTATACTTTTTCGTTCGTATTCGACCGAGGCCTTTCGCCGCCGCCACTGTGCTTCAACCTCCGAAATTCCGAATATAATAACCTCCGATTTAAAAGTGTCGGAACTAAAAAGTCTGAAATAAATTAAATTAAAAAACCCGACTGCGTAAAACAATAATAACTGAAAAGATAAAATCTATAGAATTTTGTATATAACTTGAATGCTATAAGGTATTGCAGTCGGGGATAAACAAATATTACAAATATTAAGTTCAATTATTCGTTCCTAGGATGAGAGTGTTCTAACGTCGTAAGTTACTATGTAGAGTCGATTGGTATTTTTTCCTGGGTTGTCTTTGGAAGGTTTTGGTCATAATCTTCCTCGGTGGCCAACCGGCTTGGAAGATGTGTTTCTGTGCTTTTTTGTTTATATCTTTTGAGAGAGGTGCTGCTATATTATGTTAATGTATGTATGTATGTAATATCTCAGAGTATATAAATACTACGTACAAGTAATATTAAGTTCAATTATTCGTTCCTAGGATGAGTGTTCTAACGTCGTAAGTTACTATGTAGAGTCGATTCGTATTTTTTCCCTGGGTTGTCTTTGGAAGGTTTTGGTCATAATCTTCCTCGGTGGCCAACCGGTTTGGAAGATGTGTTTCTGTGCTTTTTTGTTTATATCTTTTGAGAGAGGTGCTGCTATATTATGTTATTGCAGTTATTGTTCTTGTTCTCTGCCTCTTGGTTTTTGTTATTTTTGTTTACTGAGAAGTTGAGTATACCCAGCTTTACAACCCCTTCTAAGAAACTGGATGATCTCTGGGGTGTGGTGCACGCGATTTGATTACTACACAGATATAGATATAGTTAGTTAAGAATATAATAGAATAGAAAGAAGAATAGAAAAACATTTATTTGCCACACACCTTAAAATTAACAACATAATACGAAAACAGTATAAAAAAACGGAAATTAGTGTGCAGACAAATTGGCCACCAGCCCCCCTAAAAAGGAAGCTAAAGCAATATTGCTAACGTAATTCATTTTTTCGAATTTACGGCAGATCTTATGCAATTCATCAATTCCGAATCTTTTATTGAATTGAATTGTATATAATGAGTGACTAGTATACCAAAAAATATTGAAATTACGTAGGATCTGACGAGAATTCGAAAAAATGAATTGCGTTAGTAATATTGCTTTAGCTTCCTTTTTAACCCCCCAGCTCAGCATAATGCTGTGCACAGTGAGTGTACACTGATTTTCGGCCGGCGCCAGTGGGACGTTTTGGTCATACATCCGGGCAAGTGATAGACACCAAAGCAATTTGCAAATAATATAAATAAATACACATAATAATTGGACAGATGAAACTTTTAAACTTTATATTTTATTAACAACACACACATTCTGAATAAATAAATAAATAGATAACGCAAGAGCACCTACTTTGCGTGCCAGATTTAGTGCCCGACTTAAGCATAAAATGCTTAACGTGGCCACTATCACACCCACATTGCATCGGTGTACTTGAATTGATTTGGTTTTTTCCATCACTAAATAGTGTTACGTGATAGTGATAGTAGATAGTCAAAAAATGGCAAAATAGTGCTTGTGACGAAACAAGTCAAGAGATGGCACGCTTGGTTTTAAGTTTTAATACAGATCGTGATACTTGCGTTATCTAACTCGGTATATCTATATCTGTGGATTACTACGTGTAATATTGCCCTCTCTCAATACTCATTGTATTTGAGTTACTTAATGGAGAAATAGAGAGATTCCTTTTCCTGTTTATCGATACAATTTAAAATTATTGAAAAATATTTGTTAATGAAAGCATTTACATTGTTTTCCAAATGTGAATAAGATTTTTCATTTTCTTCGATACCAAAGAACACAATACTTCTCTGTCTCGCCTGTTTTTCCAAGATATTTAATCTCTTTTCCTGATCTTCAATCTTTTATTTGAGCTTTTCTTGATTTTCTTCCCATATTTTAAATTTTGTATCAAGAATTATGTTTACATTTTTTGTAACTTTTTCAGTTATCAGTTAATCTTTCGTAGCTCTTCTCAATTGCAGTTTTTTGTTCATCCTGGGTCTTTTTGAATCTTGAGAAGTGCAGCCATCGATCGCTACTTCCATTTTTAAAATGTTTAATTGTTATTTTCTGATTATGTGTATTCTAATAATCTACGCTAGATGGCGCTTTGTAAGTAGGGTTTGTTTCTATGTTGTAACTGGTAGTGGCCTCCAGTGGTTAGTAGCGGAATTAATTGACACTTGTATTAATCATAGATCCGTAGTTTCGAAACTCGTCGGCAGATGGCGCCACTTTCGTAAAGCACTCTGGTGGGTAAAGCAGTTTCTTTACGGATATTTTATATACCTAGGTTATGTGATGATTTTGATTTTTTAGGGTTCCGTATTTATTTTGAACTAACCTTGATCTGCAGAATACAGTACGGTTTTACACCCCAGCGAAGCATGAAGGATGCACTGTATGATGCCATGGGAGTAATCAATAAAAAAGTAATTTAAAAAAATTAAATCGTCTTCAAAATACACTAATAAAAATGTAATTTAAAAAAAAATCGACGAAGTCAATGGTATACGTCGTGCTCTTTCGCTGACTTCAAATCAGTGTCAGATGAGAGTTATTTCATACTTTTTGGGTTTTGAGATGTTTTTCCTTTGACACCACAAACGTAGCTCGTATCCCTATCTCAATACTTTTTTTTTTTCTTGAATGGCTCTTTTTTAACATCAAGTTTAACATTATGCATCTCACTACTTAGAAGACTATCCGTTTTCTAACTGCGATTACACTTTCCTATTTCCTAGTTAGCAACCTAAAAATAGGATAGTGTAATAACTGCTTTAAAACTTTAAAATAATAAGATGAAGGTTTTGAACATGTACTGGAATACGATTTTTTTATTTACTCATCGTCACAGACATGATATTATATGTATGTGCTCATCGTACGATTATGGTACGATTGCTCATGTAAAACGACTGGCAACACTACTCAGTGTTATATGGTGTTATCATGGACGTAAGGTGTTATACGAGCAGGACTTTTTGGCGGGAACTTGCAGAGTGACGTAGCATTTTCATTTTTATTTTCATAAATTCGTGTATTTTGAGTTTTATTGCATATTATTATCGGTGGTATTTTATCCAATAAAGATCAATTCATGTGCACCAGTGAAGTGAAATGAAATGAATATGTGTATCGTGACTTTACAAGTTTTCTCAAAAAGTCCGTGATAAGTTTTAGTACAATGACCACCATTTTACTAAAACGTGACTGGACGGTGACTGATCATGCGGACTATGTGAAAGTGAATGTGCGGACTATATTAAAGTGATATTATAAATAAAATGTATGCGACTGAAGGACTTTGTGTCCATGGTCATGAACAAATTGACAAAAAAAAAAAAAAATGAGCAGTGCTGCCAATGCTAAGGCAATTACCGTGTTCTACGGCTTTCAGTCAAAATAATCACAAAATCCACGGCCTACGGCTGCATCCCTGTGGCCGTAGCAGATTCTACGGCTTTTCACAAATTCTACGGTAATTTAATTAATTTATGGGTTGGTATGGTACAAGGTTACTCCGACCGATGCCGCGATGCACGACCGTCGTAAAGTGCCGTCCCACTCAACCCCCCAAGTATTGTTTGACAGGAGTTCGCGAGGAACGGCACTATACGATTGTCGAAAATAGAACATCGGTGTAGCCCTTCTGTATCCAATTACGCGTTTTTAAGGGTTTTAATGTTTAATAACGTTTAAATAACATTAATTTTAAAAAAATCTTGTTTTTATGCTGTGACAGCCCACCGTTGGTCATTTTCCATATAAATACGGCTTTATTACCTCATGTACACGGCCGGCTATTCCGGCTAAAAATTTGCATTGGCAACACTGTATATGAGTGTCATGATGAGTGTTATCTGTGGACAGAAATTCAAATTCAAATCCGTTGCATGATTTTGTTTACTCCGAATTCTCTGTATTTTTGAAAATGATTAAAAGATCTCCCTGGTCTGGAGGCACCGATGAAGAATATGAAACTCAACACTTCGGCTTTGGCGCGCAGCGTTTTAAAATAGCAGTGCGACAGCTGGTTGAAGATAAACTTACGATTGGAATCAAAGATTTGGAGTCTGAATTGGAGAAGTCATTGAATCTGAACGACACGGACAAGGCGACACTGGCGGTTTCTTGTGATAAGTTGATACGGCTATATTGTGAGCGCGCTGGGCCTTCTATGAAGATTATCGATGATGAAATAGAAAGGATAGTGTGTGTGCCCCATAATGTTTTACTGCCGGAAAATGAGGTTCAAATTGAGCAGGTTTCTGACTCTGAACATGAAAGGTTAAAAGAGGAAGTGGTGGCACTCAGGAAACGAGTAGAGCGTGTAGCACTCTTTGGGGCTCTGCTCTCAGCCGAGGAGGAGGAACTAGAAAAAGTACTTGTACAAACTTCCGAGACAGCTAAAAAGGACATGGAAGTGTTGGATTTATTACAAAAGAGCAATGAAAATGACTGTACAAGAGCAATCCATTGTGAGACTGAATTCTTGTGTGCCAGTGCTCCAATTAAGGAGAAAATTGACATGTTATGGGATGTTTAAGCTTAATGTAAGCCTGTCTTTCATGTCAAATAGTCATAACTATAATGTACCTTACTCTACTTATTTTTAATTACTCTACTTATGCGGATGAAACCGCTGGGCGCAACTAGTAGAGAATATATGGGGACCAGTAGTCCTGCATGATTATTGATTCCGAACTCGGCAGCACACAGCAGTGCTGCTGAGTTCGGAATCATACTTTAATGTTACCTGCAGCTAGCGAGCTGGCTTTACAAGCAATTTCTAAAGCTTTGGTTCTTTTATGATAGTTCTTGTTATGTATTCTGTCATTGTAGAAATACTTAGCATAGCCCATTCTATGTTCTTGGGTGAGAGCTTCGCTGCTGTTCCATATGTTATAAATATAGTATGATAGTTGATATGAATCTTTATTGCACATCAGTAAGTACTACTTTAAGTTACTGTAACATGATAAAATAACTTATTTGAAATGCAATTGTAAAATTATTATTCATCTCATGCTGAAATTATACCTAAAAGTATCTAAGAAGTAGGGTATAAAATGATACTTTGTCTCTGTGAAGGTAAAGTAAAAATAAAACTAAGTAAACATACTGTATATGTAACTATACTGAGCTATGGCAGAGATACAGCCACAATTTTTTTAATATTTTATTATTTGAATTATGTTTGAATAACAATCATATTTTCTATTTGGAGACTACTACAAATTATAACTGCATACACACACACTGCACACTTTAATATGGCATTTATTAAACAAAATGTTGCCTATATCATGTGGAATTTGTGCATTTATATTTATTTGTTAATAATCTATTATGTTGATTCTGCTTTCCTTTTATATTTTTGATAATCATAGTTCGGTAGTGATGTTGAATGCCTTGACAGGGTCTCGGCCACAGATATAAATCTAAATATATGACGTAAGGGTATGTACTTTGCATCCCAAAAGGGAGAGCAATGCTCTTCTTTTGAAACTGTTTCTGTTTCGCTCTTTACTTTATAGATGCATTTTTAGCACTGCAGATATTATTTACTTATATTTTTCATCATATCACGGCTTCATGTGTGGTGTTTGTGATTCTGTTTGTATAAATAAATAAAACTGTTTTAATTTTTAATTTTATTTTAATGTAAACACAGAACCTCTTTCAGAAATCTTTCCTTCATTAGTGTTCAGTGGTTATATTTCTATAAATAAATAAAACTATGTTTGATATTTTTAACAGTTCTTTTTATTTTACTGTAAAAACAGAACCTCTTACAGAAATCTTTCCTATCACTGAGAATCAGAGAATAACAATACTTATTACATCAATTGTATTATTATATAACACCAAATGTTACATTAACATGTTTACAACTAATAAACATGTTTTTAGTTTCCCAAACAAATTCACAAAACCTATTAAAAATCACTCGAAAATATTTAACTTGGCACATTGAACATGGATTTTAAGCCTAACGAGATTCCGAAAGTAAAATATATAATAATACAAAAAAAAATGCTATAATCCAATATTGTATTGGCTAAACATTATTTGGTATCACATTTATAACTTAATGCTACTGACACATCTAAAACTGATTGAACTTGGCTCTGCCAATAACTTTCATTAGTCTAACATTACAATCAGCAGTTATAACTAGTTTTGATGATAGTTTTACTAACAAAAAAGAAAAGTAAGGTTCAGGCAATATTTGCCTAATCATGATATGGAAATGATTTTGAGTAAAGTGCATTTAAAGAAGGAGACATATTGATATGGCCTGTTTTGTTACCAAGCAAAACTATACTTTAATAACAAGCACACTAGATACATACAATATATAACAATAAATTCTAAATATTCATAGAAAAGAAGCATCTATTTTGAAAAGCCAACATCAATTTTTTTTCTGGAATACTACACAAAATACTTGGAAGTTAATCACAGCTTGAAAAATATGTCAATTTCATGTTAATACTTATACGTAGGTACACAAAATACATTTTTCAATAATAAAATATGAATAAAAATAATGGAGGCGTAATTTAGTTATTCTGGGCTGTGCTCTGGTTATGGAGTTCGGATCTACGAATTTTTCAAACCGGGGCAGAAACTTAACAGTGGCTCCACAACCCATCTCCAGCGTTTAAGAAAATTAAGTTTTTCCAAAAAAGAAACTAAAAATATCTTTTTTTTTTTTTCAAAGGTCTTGGGTTTTTTTTTTGGCCTATTTGATTATAATTTTTAAATCTTACAGTAAGAAAAAAAAACAAATCGATTGAACAACGCGGCAACGTGCACTGGATGCTAGGCGCTTTGTGAAACAAGTTTTTTTTCTTTTCAAACATGATTTTGGCGCCTCCTGAAACTGCCACCGGAGCATGTGCCCGGTTTCCCCCTCCTAAATCCGGGAGCTATATGATGTTTACTAGGACATTAATTCGTTTCAGGCAAAGATAATTATTGGAAACAGTGTAATCTAACCCAGAATTAATCAACATACAAAGAATATTTCCTAAGTCTACTCATGAAAATTAGGATAATGGCTCTTTAGGATTTACAGAGTTCCCACTCTTCACTACAGCTTTATCTTTTATCCACCAATAATACCTAAAAGTTCTTTACAATGCACAACATTTATAACTGAGTAGGTACTAATACTTGTATCCTTTATCACAGATGGTAAATAAAATGAAATTAAATATAAGTTACTACTAATCAATGATTTTTATGTACAACACTTTAGAATTTATGCTTTATTTCGACACATATGTACATTTTATTTTATTATATTCTAAAATTATACATATGGAATAAGTAAGTTTAAAAAAAAATATGTATGTTTTAACCTAGAATGATAAACATAAATTTTTTTCATTGTTATTTTATCTATTCAAAATATGGAATTAAATTATTAGTTTAATACAAAATAAGTAATTTTTTATATATATTCCAAATGACTTACAAAATTAATTCTTGCAACTTTTTATTGTCTGTTCTTCTAACGATGAACACTCAGTGTTCGATAGTTGTATACATAGCTACATTATAGAATAAAAATAGTCGACGAAAAATAACAAGTTTCTTTAAATAATAGATCCACGACTTAATTAACAGTATAAATTACACGGTTTGACTAGCATCAACAATGGTAGGTACTGTTATATTCTGATACATCTACATTAACTTATTATGTTCTAAAATACTGATGATTTGTTTCTAATTCACAATAAAACATCAATACTTATTAAAATGTATTTATACTTTTTATCCTGGAATGTCTTGTTTTCGTAGTAGGTACATGTTTATAAAGAATGATACATAATAAGAACAAATTTGCCATGAAATTAAATGACAAACCAAATTCTTTATTAACTATCATAATATGCCTGTTTGCCCCACAGACTAGAAGTAGATAAGTAAAGTTCCGATTGCATATGTCACGTCACTATCGAGCATAATAATTTGTGTGTAATGTACACAGACCAGATAACCTTCAGACTCCTTTTAGATGGAGGCACCCCGCTGACCAATTAAATAAATTGTGGGGTGTAAATTAATCTATTGATAATCTGATGTCACTAATGGCAGCAACTGAAAATTAGAGCTGCTACCCGTTTTTTTTGTGATATCAGAGTTATACTGTCCAATCGCTTACCTATTTGGATGTCACAATACTACTCTCTTTTGTTATTATTAGTTTAATATTTATAATGTACAAGTCGACCCGGTGAACTTCGTACCACAACTTATTAAACCTTGTTAGAGCCAACAAAACTTTAAAAAAATATTCAAATCGGCCAAGCCTTTGAGTTTAGCAAGACTTACGAACAGCAATTGATTTTTATTAAGATACTAGCTGTCCTCCACGGTTTCAACCGCGTTCCCGGGATAAAAATTAGCCTATGTCCTTCTCCATACCATAGGCTATCTGCGTGCAAAATTTCATGATGATCCGTTGAGTTGTCGAGGCGTGAAGGCGTAACAAACAAAAAAAGTCACTTTTGCATTTATAATAATTAGTTACAGTATTACCCAACTAATAAGGCGCGTCGTGAATCTTCGTTCGCACA